>WAAG01015788.1:143627-174553 GCA_013390105.1 Tichodroma muraria | reverse complement strand
GCCGGGCGGGCCGCGGCCCGGGGTCGGTTCTTCCATCCTGTCCCCCCGCGCCTCCTTCCCTTGTCCTTCTCCTGGGAATAACGCGGGACTTGGGGAAAGTTTGCGTCCTCCCGCCCCGCTCCCCGCGGCTGCCGGGCTCGGCCGAGGGCCCCGCGGCACCCACCTCCTCCTGGAAAAAAAGCCCCAAAATGGCTTTTTTCGTGCCCGGGAGGAGAAAACGGGGAGTGCTGCCCTCGGCAGCGCGGCGCTCTCGGGGAGCCCGGCGGTGGCAATGACAGCTCGGAGGCCCAGGGCTGCAGCCTCGCCGCCAGAACTCCGTTTTTGGGGGCTCGGGGGGGCACAAACCGCGTGTGCCGCCGCGAAAGCTCCAGCCGTGGCTGGCGCGGCGCGAAGCGAAGCGGGAACAGCCGAGGCTCGGGGCCGGCGGAGGAGCGCGGGGAGAGGGAGGTGTTGCCCGGCAGCCGCGTGTGGGTTTTGCTGCAGGGATTTATCAGCGGAAGATGCTGCGCGATCCCGGCGCTCCCCGAAAATGTTTCCCGCTGCCCCGGAGGTGCTCTCCGCGTCCGCGGTGTTCGTGACAGCTCGGCGGAGCAGATGGATTTACATAACAATAATTTGACGCTGTCAGTGCTCGGCGCTGGGCAGCGGCTGGCGGGGAAGGGAACCTGCCCTTCGTTCAAAGCACTTGCGTAATTGTGCCGTGCGCCCACTCCGCGGCAGGGGAAGGTGCCCGTTTTGGTGCGTTTTTTGCCTGTGGATAGGCTGTTTTGGCAGATTTGCATTAATCAGGCCCGTCGTCGCTAACGCCCGTACGAGCGGATTTCGTGTTCCAGCCTTGCCTCATATTCCGGGCTGGATTACAGCTCTGAAAACGCTCCCGAGGAGTGGGGATCTGTGTCGGGAAGGTGTGGGTGGATTCAGGGTGTGAAAATGCCTTGTAAAGCCCCGGGATGGGGCGTGCGGCGAGGCTTTGGCTCTCTCCCGTCTTGCCCGCTTCTCTCCCACCAGGCAGCTCGGTGCCGTGCTCGTTTCCCACAGCTGCATCCCCTTGTCCTCACGGCGCTGCTTTGAGGCCGGGGAGATGGAGCAAGCGTTGTTTTGGCCCCGGGAGCCCCAGCGAGTGAATAATCCCCTGGCCAAGGCGTTTTGATTTACTGGTATTATGCCGTGTCAATAAATGGGACTCGCGCTGCATTTATTCCCTGCCCTCAAAGTGCTTCGCTCGTTGCCAAATCTACCTGGAGTTAATTATCTGAATTGTGTTTTTTTTCTTGTTTGTTGTTGTTGCTGTTGTAGCGGCAGCATTTTTAAAAGCTAAGGAGCTCTGAAGTTTATATAATAATCTGGTTCTTGGCAGGGTTTCGTGGTGGGTTTTTTTTTTGTGTGTGTGTGTGTAATGCGGTCGGTCGCGGCGCTGAGTTTTAATCGTTTCTGATGTTTCCAGCACCGCTGCTCGGAGTTCTCAGCCTAAAAAGCTGCCGCCGTCACTCCGCAGCCTCGCTGGAAGAGTTGAGGGCATTGAATTAAAGAAAGCTCAGCTGCTTGTATACAAATATACAGCAATTACAAGGCAACAAAGTTATTGCAGAACCCTGCTGTCGCCATGGCAACACGCTCACTCAATTACATTTGGAAATGTAAAATGCCACCCAGTTAGAAAGAGTAAGTTTTAGCGACTGCAGATTTTCTGGGTGAAGTGAAATGTGGAAGATGCAGCTTTCCAGGATTCTCTGCTTTTTCCCTCTGTCCTTGGATGGAATGTTTTAGCGTGTGCATCTGACAGATTCCCGGTGTTGATACTGACCTGTGCCCTTGGTGGTCTAAAATTAGGGAAAAAATATTTTTAAGTCTTCACAATTTTAACTTCGCTGCCCTGTTTTGTTTTTTTGTTTGTTTGTTTGTTTTGCTTCAGGACAGCTTTAGAAAGGAGACAGATTAGAGAAAGCATTTTGAAAATCAGCTCAGAACACCAGCAGAATTTGTCATTTGTTCAGCGGGATGGAGGTGTGGAAGGAAGGCACACATATGGCATGAGGAGCTTGTATTCCCTTGGGAGGAAATGTCTGTGTGCTGCCATCTCCTAAAATCTCCTAAACAGACTATCCTGAAGTAGAGGAGAACTGCCAGGTGTGAATTACCAAGTTCTTGAGAAGCCCAAGGAGTATCCAGGGTGAGAGAGAACAGGTGGAGGAGCCCCGGGTCCCGGTGTGGGATGCAGGTGACCTCCGAAATAGAAATTAGTTTCACTTTCTTGCTTGCCTTTCCTTGGTGAATTGCCAGGAAAATAAAGAAAGGCCAGGTTAGAGAGGGCTTGGTGCAGCCTGGGATAGAGGAAGGAGTCCCTGCCCATGGCAGGGGGGTGGGGCTGGAAGAGCTTTAAGGTCCCTTTTCACCCAAACCATTCCAAGACTAGATGAAAACAGTAAGAGTAGTTTCTTGCATGATCTTTGTGCTGGTGAAGATACAACTCTCTGCTGTGCTTATGTTTCACAGGCAACATCTCATTAATGCAGAAAAGATACAAACCAGCAGTGCAGTAACAGCAGGAAAAGGTAAATACAGGAATGAGGGTATTTTCTTAAACTAGTAGTGATGTGTTTACAGACACCTGGAGATCGATGAACTCCTGAAGAAGTTACCTAGTAGCAGGAGCTGGTAGAAGATATTTTAGTAGGTGCAGATGGCAGTGAGCTGTCTTGAAGAAACATGTTTTGCCCAAATCTTTAAGGGCTTGAGCTCCAGACTGCCTCCTGAGTCCTTGGAGCATCTGGACTGGGAAGGTTTGCAAGTCCCATGGGCCTGTGTTAGCTGAGGGATGGTTTTGGGTGGAGGCTTTGCCCAGCTTGTCAGGTTGTTCTGCTTTCAGCACCAGCCCGTGACGTGCCAGCCTTTTGCCCATTCCTGGAGAGCAGCAGCTTGAGCAGAGTGACTGCTACCCCTGTGGTCAGTGCCTTTTCTTCTCCTGGCAGTTGTGGAATGGTTGGGGTTGGGAAGGACCTCAAAGCCTACCCAATGCCACCCATGCCATGGGCAGGGACACCTTCCACTTTCCCAGATTGCACCAAACCCCAATGTCCAACCTGGCCTTGGACACTTCCAGGGATCCAGGGGCAGCCCCAGCTTCTCCGGGCCCCCTGTGCCAGGGCCTCAGCACCCTCAATCCTTTGAGGATTCCTTTCTCCCATGGCAGAGGTGGAAGCACAGGAGCTGCCTGTTGTTCATAGCCTGCTGAAAAGCTGGAGTTGAGTCTTCAACCTTAAATCCCCTGTGGGAGTGCAGGGGTGAGGAGCAGGACTTGTTCAAAATAAAAGTTAAAATTGCCCCTGGGTTTAGCTCAGTTTGCCCTCTATCTCTCTTTCAAATGGTTTGTGCTTTCGGGGGAATAGACCTTTTAAAGCCAGCCTAAGGTGTATCTGTGATCCAGAAACCTGCTGCAGTGCCTGACAGTTGTCCTCGAGGTTCACTTGCAGTTTTCAAATCAGGGGAAGCCGCAGTCTTTCTATACATGAAGTGCCCAAACACATTGCAGACAAAGTGTTGAGACTAAAACTTGCCCATAAATATGTAAGATGGGATAAATCAAATATTTCAGGATAGTTTTCCTTCATCTTTCAGCGTTCTCCTCGTGCTGGTATGTCAGGCTGTGCCTTTGCAAGGTCACTGTAACCAGCTGTCCCCATGTGCTGTCGAGGTTACCCTGGGTCTGTGTGGGTTACCTGATGTTCCCTTCAGGGTTTGAGAACCTGGGTGCTCACTGTGCAGCTCTGCCAGCTTAATCTTGGGGTTAAAACGCTTCTTCCAGCTAAAGAAGTGTTTGTACGCTCCCTGGCATTGTGTCTTTATATTTATACACAAAAAGTATGAACCCCAGCTCTTGGGACTGTGTTTCACTCATCTTGTACCCGTGGTTGAGTATGCACAGAGGAGTTTATTTGCTCAGTGGGATGTGTTGGTGGCCTGTTCCAAATGGCAGAGCTTGTCCCAAACCACAAGGAAATATTAATTGAACATGTTATTGGTCCACTGGTAATGACATTTGTTAAATACTTGCCAAGTATTTTTCTTGCTGGCTTCTTCAGTGTGTCACATTCTACTTCATTGCTCTGCCAGCTCACCTTTAGCTTGTTTCCAGTTATCCCAACACTCTTCCATCATCTTTTTCAATCCTGCTACCAGTCTGTGTGGGTTTAGATTTTATCAGAGTCCTGCTGGAACCCCTTGAGTTGTGCTTTTGTAAGGGTGTGTTTCACTGGGCAGAGAAGCCAATGGGATGTGTATTGTCACTGAAGTCACAGTTGCTTTTCAGTTTTGAGCCATCTTCCCTCATGGATAGTTTCTCCCTTCCATTCAGCTTTGCTTCCAGCTTCCCCAGGTCCAAGAATGCCAAAGCTATGTGTGGTGGGGGAGGAAGTGGCTGTTAGCATTCGATTTGGGTTGCCTCAAATAAATAAATAAATAAATATATAAATGTATATGTAAAAATAAATAAAAATATATATAGCCTATATGAGGAGCCTCAGAGCCCTCCTGTAATTAATGCCACTTGCATTTTGATTGTGTTATGCACAAGCCCAAAGTGGGCCAGGTTTACTTTCTCCTGCAGTGGACCGTGTTGATAAGGCAATATATAACAGATGATTCATGAAGTGCTGCTTGTCATTGCCAGGGCTGCTTGAATAGCGAGCAGATTTTGGGCAGTGCTTCTTCACCGGAAAGATTTGGGCAGTTTAAACTGAGAGGAGGAGGAGGAGAGAAAAATCTGCACTGTATTTCTGTATTTCAGCCTTAAAGGAGCTGCCTCACAGCATTTAGAAGAAGTTGGTGGGGGGAGAATGGGTGAAATAAAGAGGGGTAGAGAAGCAGGAAAGCACACGGAGGTTGCGTAATGATGTTGAAAAAGGGAACAATTAGAAAAAGACTGTAAAATCTCTTGGAAAGCTTCTGTGGTTTTCCCTTTGCAAGGAATTACAGCTTGGCCTTCCCCTCTGAAAATTCAGGCCTTTTCTGTGGCATTCATTACTGGGCACATCTTGGTCAGCTTCATTTTTTTTAGCTCGTTCTTGTATTGGATGTTACCTCAGAGAAGTTTGATTAAAATGTGCCTCAAAGAGCCATCTCCCAGTGCAGAGGAATGTGTGTTGGCTCCTGGGCATGCTCAGCCCTCTGCCCCCTTCATCAATGGCCGAACCTTTGTTCCTCGCGTAAGAAGCATTTAAACCCCAAAAAGTTGCAATTTGAAAACTGAATCTTTGGGTCGTGAGAATCCTTTTTTTTTCAGTTTGGCCAAAGTTAGGTTGCATTCATTTAGTTTGGTTTTCTAGCAGCAAGCCAGTTGTTTCGTCTGTGTGTGTATCTATCTGTCTGTATCTGCTGGAAGGAGAATTATATTTTAGAGTTTTTATTTTCTGCCATCACAGGATAAAATGACGTGCAGGGGCTGAGCTTCTCAGCCTGGGTTTTGGCAGCACAGCAATGTGTTGTTTTAAATGTCTTTTTAAGCGTGTCATTCCTTCATTCTGGGGAGCACTGACATCCAGCTGAACTGAACTCCATGTATCTTTCATGAGCAGTGAAAAACCCTGATATTTCACACGTAGAAAATAATTCACTTTATTAATTTTTCTGGAGAAGTGGCGCTTTAATGAGGTGTCTGTCAGCGAGACTTAATTACAGTTAAATTCTGGGAGCATTAGTACACTGTGTCTTGTTCCATGTAAAATGAACTTCCATTTGTCACGTGTGTGCGGGAGCATTGGTTTGCTGATAGAATTTGTGTTAACTCCACTTTGAGGAATAGCAGTTACTCATAACTGGGCTGTCACCAGCCACTTCACATCCTTCTCCTGCCTGGATTTTCCTGATGTTCTCCAACAGCTTAGGTTGCGTTTGCCCAGGGAAAATAACACTCGGGTTGGTTTTGGCGTTGCGTTGACAAAATTTCATCTCCAAGGAAAGGGTCCTCAATGTGAGCCTGAAATAAGGAATTCATCCTGATGTGTGCTGTTCCCAAGAAATTCTCAGAAAAGGAGTGTTTTTCAAATCATTTGGAAGGCTACATTTTCCACCATGGGAGCTACAGTTACCTAGTTCTTGTTACTGTTTGTGGTGGATTCTGGTAAAATCCTCAGTACAGGTGGTTCTCCTGGAGAGCCAAAAAAATGGGCTGCCTTTTGCTGCAGGTCCATGTGCACGTGGAGTGGTGAGATTTGCTTCTCTGCTCAAATGATGTGCACAAAAGTGAAGAAAAATTGCATTTTTCACACCTTTATAACAACAAGGATCGTGCAAACTGTGGAACAGTCTGAGCTTTAGCCTTGGGAGAAGGGAGAAGTGGGCAGGTAATTGTGAACACCGGTTTGGAAGGAGATGGGGTGAGATGGAAGATGTTGGCCTTGACTTTGGATGCAGTGGATCCAACTGCAGACAGATCACGGAATTCCCAGGGAACATCGGAGAGGGAAGAGCTGTGTGCAGACTGCCTGTCAGGATGGTCCTGAAGGGAGACCAAGGAAAACTGAGTTTTCCTGCAGGCTGGGTTATGTTTTACAGCACCGCATGTGTGGGATTCATCTCTTCAAGTGAGGAGAGTGGTCTCTGCAGCCAGCAGAGACTTGCAGTGGAAGGAAGCTGCTGTCCCCCGGGCTGTGGGTGAGTCAGGAGAAGGGACCTGCCCAAGCCGCAGCGGCAGCGAGGTCGCCGGGACGCTTACACCGGGCTCGGCGGGGTGTGCGTCCTGCTGGGGGGCCTGGCTTGTTTCTTCAGCCTGCTTGGGGAAAAAGGGAGCACAGAACGCTTTGGAATAACTCAGAGGGTACTGGGTCGTTTTTCTTGGCGGAGGTCTTGCTGGAGGGGATGAAGGCTGGCACCTTTTTAAAGCTGGAGAGGGCAGGAACGCAGCGAAGTGCAGCTTTCTGCTGCCTTCCCAGGGATATGGTGCAGTTGGAGCGTGGTTTGTGCTCCTGGGTCACCTTCAGGGGCAGGGAAAGAAACACACCTGGCTGAGTTAATGGTTGGACTCGATGGTCCTAGAGGTCTTTTCCACCCTTCATCATTCCATGAAGTATGTGAGCAGGATCTCTGTTGGGTTGTTGCAAAGCTCAGCCCTTCTTTGCTCCCCGTGCAAAGCAGAAAGCCTGGTCTGACACGACTCTTTCTGCTGTTGGTCAGCAAACCAGCCCCTGCATTGTGTGCCCCTGAGCTCTGCTGTGGGTGGGAATTGCTGCATGGATCATGCTAGTTCTCCAGTTTTAGTGCTGCTGCTGCTCTTACTCAGCAGGGCAGTAATGAGGGCCAGGGTGTGTTGGGTGGTGAGAACACTCAAGCTTCGTGTCTTGTCCTTGCTCTGTGCCGAAGAGGAAGGGAAGGCAAAGAGGCCACAGAGAGTCAGGTGTTTTGGGTCTGGTGTTGGATGTCCTGCTGTGTGACCAGTCCTTCCAGTGGGCCGCTACAGACACGAGCTACTGCGATTTGCATTACATTCTTCCTCACTGCCTGCTGCATGTGAACCTCCCAAAATAAATTACTCTCCATGTGGATTCTGCTGTGCATTTCTCCTACCCAAGACAGATTTCCTATTTGAGTCAAATAGCAGTGCTTTGGTTGGGAGGAAATGTTTTTTACTTACTTATTTCCACAACTGATACCTGCTGTCAGATCCTGGTGGAGGCTGAAGGATGCATTTGAGTCAGGACTGCCTCTCACAAGATATTGACCTGGAAGCACAATCAAAGGAGGAGGGAGAGGACTAGAGAGGAGTATTTATTCTGATTGTACATTGTAGGTACCTAACGCTTCCCTGGGGGCTGTGTTTGCCTCTCCTTGTCAGGCTTTTCTTCATCCCCTTGTTCATCCCTGCTGCCTCGTCTGCTCCCCATGCCTCGGATGGAGCCTTTGAGGATGGACCTAGTCATAAAAGTGAATGAAATATTTAACATTAGGAAAAACACTTCCTGCTTGAAGCTTTGCGAAAACCACCAGCTCGTGACAGGGAAAAGTGATCTGAGGTTTTGTGTTATAAATTATCAAACCTGCAGAAAAGCTGGAGACTTCTGGGTCAGTGGGCAAAAAGGCTTGATGTGATTTCAGGGCAAAGTGTGTCTCTGTCACTGGCTGCTTTATGCCTTGGAGAAGATGGCCTTGTCATTACAATCTTGTTTAGGAGGACATTCTGTGAGCTATCGAGAGCAGAAAAGACTTCTACTCTGCAATTTTCTGAGCCATCCCTGCAGATTTTGGGTGGATTTAGAGAGGTTACACCATCTCGTTCTTCTCAGTTGCTGTGTCTGGGTGTCTGTTGCTGCTGTTGCCTCTCCTAGGTTGTATTCTGTCAGTGGAAAAAGGTAGTGGTGGTACCTGCTGGATCTGATTCTGTTATTCTATAATTGCACAGAAACAACAAGCCATAGTCAAAAGGAGGCAGATATTAGTATTTAGAACTTGAAAACCAACTCTGACTCCAGAAAGCTGATGACAAAGCTGGGCAGGAGCCTCACTTGGTCTATTGGGGCACTTCTCCTTGTCTGTGTTGGTGGTGAAGGGTTCGATCCAGCCCCTGGTAAAGCCAGCAGGGATCTCCCTTTGCCTTGAGCTGGCTGTGAGCGGTGACCCCAAATTGCAAACTTTCATGTGCACCCAAGGGGGAAGCAATTTTTTCCTTGAAAGAGTTGTCAGGCTTTGGAAGGAGCTGCCCAGGGAGTGGCAGAGTCACCATCCCTTGTGGTAGCCCAGGGCCAGGGGCGTGTGCATCTGGGAGAGCCCAGGGGCCAGCAGCGGCCCTGGGTGGCAGCCACAGAGCCACACCAGCGTTGTGTGGCCACCAAACCCAAATGTCCTCCTGTCAGCTGACAGCATTAGAGTCACAGCTGAATTCTGTTTGGCACTGAAAGTGTGCTGCTTCTGGGCTTTGCTCTAAAAATGCTGCTCTAAAAATAAACTGCTGTGCAGGGATGCTGGAAGCAGGGGAGCAAACGGAGAACTTGAGCATGGAACATAAGGCTTGGCTGACTGCGGGGATGGGCTCGTGGAGCTGCACTGGCCCTGGCAGCAGCCAGGACAGTCCTGCCCAGGGGAATAATTCCCTGTGAAGAGCAGGAGGAAGTAAGGGAATGGAGAGTGGTAGGTAGACATTGAACTCTTGCGTGGGCCCGCCGGCGGCCGGGCTGCCCCACTTCAAAGGGAACGAGCCATAAAAGCCCCAACAACAGTTGGGTGAGGAAAATTGCACCTCAGATATGAAATTTTTCCTGCCGTGCAACAGCTCAGCCAGGCTGGCCTCTTGCAGATCCTCTCAGAAACGGGAGTTTGGACTGCACAGGCAGTGCAGCAGAATAAGGCACTCGTGTTTAATGAGGTGTTCAGCCCATTTAAAATGGCAGCAAACCCGAGCCGAGCCGTGCAGCAGTGAGAGCATCTCCTTGCACCAGGCTTGTCACCCTCCCCGGGACAGGGATGTCCAGCCATTGTACAGGGCCCATTCCTTCCCAAGTGCCAGTATGAATGACATTCCCCACATTCTTTCCTTAGCTGGAAGGTTGTGCTGGAAGCTCAGAGGTAGCTCAGGCTTTAGCTGTTGGGCTTTCTCTTCCCTCTTCCCCAGGGTATTCCTGGTGTGGGATGCCCCAATCCAAGGAGCTGGATGTGGACATCTGAGCCTCTTTGCTGCCTTTTTGCACCAGTAGAAAAATCTTCAGTGTCTGCATTCGCTAGAGGAATATCTAAGAGGAGCAACTTAGACTATATTTAAATAAATAAAAAAAAAAAGCAGCATATTTTTGGCAATAATTTAGACTTTTGCTGTAAACTGTCTACATTCCCTGGGGGATGAGGTCTCCTTTTGAGAAAATCTGTTAAGGATTCAGCATGTTTGACAATTTCTCTGTGTGATTACCTTCAGGTTTTTGTTTTGGTGGGGTAAATGAGCGCAGTAATGCGTGTGTGCTTCTAAGAGCTCAGCTTGGGGGTTTATTTCTAATTTTTTTCTTTAAAATATCAAAACTCTCTCTTCAGGATACCAGGACTGACAAGGTTTGCGTTCCAGTATTGCAACACAAGGTGTTCTCTGTTTCAGACTGTAAATATTTATCTCTTGTCAAAGCAGAGCAGTTACTATTGGGAACTGATCTGGCATGTGAAAAGGTTTTCCTTAAGGAATTTGTTTCCTTTTATTTACAGTGTTATCGTATATTTAAATTCCAGGGCCTCAGCATATAGCTCTGAGGCTCCTTCCTAGCACTGGCAGCGAAAACGGGAATTGTGGCAGCCTCGGGATAGGGAGAAGGGAATTCTGAGCATATGCTGGAGCCAGGCAGTGTTTGTGGCCTGCAAACCCAGGCGGACACAGCCAGGTCCTGGTGTTCTCCTGGCGGGGCAGTGCTGGCACTGGCTGCCGTGGAGGGGGCATGGACTGAGCTCAGGTGACCACGGGCGTTGCCTGGGCTGGCAATTCCCAGCTGCTGGGCTGTCCCCTCCTCTCTCCTGCAGCAGCCCTCACAGCCCTGTCCACATCTCTGGTTCTCCTCCCTGCCAGCCAGCTGCTTGGTCAGAACCTTCCTGCAGCACCGGCAGCCTTCCCTGGCCACCTCCTGTTGGGCTGCTCTCTGCTGGGTTCTCAGGAATTCCTGCTCCTGGGAATTCCTGAGGGCTCCCTGCTGCCTGCAGGTCCTGCTCCTGGAGGGCTGGAGCCTGCTTTCATCTCCCTGCGCTGCCTGGCATTGCTGGGCAAATCGTTCCTGTTGTATTGTGCCGCACGTGGGAGGCTTATTCAGCCTGCAAAGGTCTGGGGTTTATTTTTTGCATCTCCCTAGCTTCTGTACATGCTTATTTTTTGATGCTGGCGGGGTATCCTGAAGCTCTGGGTGCTCTTGTCTGCGTGCTGGAATCTCAGAAGAGCAGCCAAGGGCTGTCGAGGGGGGTGCAGGTTGTACTGTTTTCCCTCTGTTAGGGAGCACCCTCATTGAATGGAATCAGACACTGAGTTCGAGTTCAGCCCCTGCCGTGGCAGGGCAGAGCTGCTTTTGCTCTTGCTCAGCAATGTGCAAGAAGTGTGTCTCAGACTAGAGCCAGCACTGGCCTTTGAGCTCATCTCGCTGATTCAGAGGTGGTAGGCAGATAAAATGGAGTGAAAGTAAGAAATGCTTTCTTTGCCTCTGGTGTTTGAATATACATCTATTATCTATTTATTTAAGGCACGTATATATATCTACTTCATATATTAAAACAAATCATTAAAACAAATCATGTCTATATTTCATATTTTCCTGTATTTCTGCCTGGTGTGTCTGTCCAAACCCCCAGGAGAACAGATGGATGTCCAGGGAATGCCTTTATCATCTCCTAAGTTCATCATTGCTATCAGGTCACATCAACTTCAGTTCTTGCTCTGTAATCTCTGTCTCCAGGGATGCACATCCAATACACCCTTTTTTTTCTCCTCTCTGACATCTCGTGTGAAATTTGCTGTTTGTGGCTTTGGGGCAGCAAGCTCTGTCCTGGTTTGGGGAAGGGTCTGGGACTGAGACTGGATGGATGCAGCTTTTCCAGGGTGGTTTATGGCTTTATGGAGAGTTTTTAATAGTACTTGCAAATCAGACTACTAAAAGGTAAATGGCCAAAGTTATCGATAAACACTGTGATAGTCAGAGTGGGGACTCTGAATAGAAAGCTTTGTTCAGGATTTCCTGGAGTGAGAAGTAAAGCTGTCTTGGTCAAAGGGAGCTGCTCTGTGTGGATTCAGTCCCTTGTTTAATGCGATATATTTTAGCAGAATCAAAGTTGGTTCTGAGTGTTACTGGCAGAAATGGCAGCCTATTTGCATTTTTACTGGCTTCTGGGAGTCTAGATATGTCAGCAGCCTCTGCTCCTTTTCACTCGATCTTATCTCCCCATTCCATTTCAGGAAAAAATTCCTGCAATCTCCTTCCCCCCAGCCCAGCCTTGGAGTGTGCTTTGAATGCCGAGTGCTCTGAGGTAATGGGACTCGTGCTTGCTTTGCAGTGGCCCGAATGTGAAACTGATGCTGAAATGTAAATTTTCAGCCTCCTGCCATCCCGAGGAGGTGTTTGTCAGAGTGTTCTGACTGTGCATGGTTTCCCTCCGGAAGGGGCTGCAGTTGGCTGGAGGTGGCCATTTCTTCCCCCTCTGCCATAATGTAACTTATTAATTGTTATGTTCATAGCAACACAGAATCAGTTAGGTGGCAAAAGTTCTTAAGATCACCGAATCCAGTGGTTCCCCCAGCAGTGACACTAACACATATCCCCAAGTGCCACATCCACATGGCTTTTAAATCCTTCCAGGGCTGGGTACTCCACCGCTTCCCAGGGACTTACAACTCTCTCCACGCAGAAATTTTTCTGAATAGCCAACATTAACCTCCCCTGGCACAACCTGAGGCTGTTTCCTCCTGTCCTGTCACTTGTTACCAGGAGGAAAAGACCAACCCCACCTCAGTACAACTTCCTGTCAGGTACAAGCTGGATCCAGGCTAACACACTGCAGGGTCTTTGGATTTGTTTTGTTTTCACCTTGTATTCTTTCCTGTTCATTTATTTCAGAGTATCCCAAGCAGCAGGTGATAAGGTGGATAAGGTGAGAGGAGATCCTGCAGAGCAGAGCTTTGGTGACTAATGGCAGCTTATCTTGAAAGCCGAGCAATTCCTCCAGGTGAGGAAGCTGGAGCTGTTAGCCAGAAGTTAAGGGAGCAGATTTAGGAGCATGCAAAGGTGCAAAATCCCAAACTCCAGGAAAGTGAATAAAAGACCCCGAATGTTGAGCTTTGATGTTTTAAAAAACTGAAGAGGGACAAAAGCAGGTGTAAATTACTTGGCTTCATTCCCACCCTGAAAGAGGAGTGAGTTGCAGGGGGGAGAGTTCTGTCTGTGCTGTTTGGTGTGAAAAGCCATAAAGGGCTTGGAGGTGTTGCTGGATGAGAAGCGCAGCATGACCCAGCAAAGTGCTCTGCAGCCCAGAAATCCCAAAGCCCCAAATCCTTGGCTGCATCCAAGGAATTGTGGCCAGCAGGGAAGGGGGGATCCTGGCCCCACTCAGGTGAGAACCCATCTGCAGAGCTGGCCCAGCACAGGAGGGACCTGGAGCTGCTGGAGAGAGTCCAGAGGAGGCCATGGAGATGCTCCAAGGGCTGGAGCCCCTCTGCTCTGGAGCCAGGCTGGGAGAGCTGGGGGTGCTTACCTGGAGAAGAAAAGGCTCCAGGGAAACCTCAGAGCCCCTTCCAGTGCCTAAAGGGACTCCAGGAGAGCTGGACAGGGACTGGGGAAAAGAGATGGAGGGACAGGATGCAGGGATAGATGGGATATTGGGATGGAATTGTTCCCTGTGAGGGTGGGGAGGGGCTGGCACAGGTGCCCAGAGCAGCTGTGGCTGCCCCTGGATCCCTGGAGTGTCCAAGGCCAGGCTGGACACTGGGGCTTGGAGCAACCTGGGATAGTGGAAAGTTTCCCTGCCCCTGGCAGGGGGTGGAATGGGATGGGCTTTAAGGTCCCTTCCAACCCAAACCCTAAGTTAGGGCTCCAAGGCTTCCTTGGGGACACAGAGTTGAAGTCCCTTTCTGACTGGTGACTGACAGTATTGTAAAACGTAGCTTAAATAGACCCCATGGCAGGTGCTGTGTCAGTCCTTGAAACATGCCCAACGTTTTGTCTGGCTTTACAGTCCAGTTTTCTTGTTTCCAAGAACAATTCCATTTTGCCTTGCTGTGTTCACATTGTGCAAACAGGCGAAATGGGCCATATAAAATGTAAATCCTAAAGTAAGTGGATAGCCCTTCCTTCACACTGAGTTAAAGAACCACTGTGATGTTGGGAGCAACACTTGGAAAGTGAGTTCCCAAAAGTTTGCTGACCTTTGTCAAGGTAACCTGCAGGTACTTCTTTAAAGGGCTTTGATGTTGTTATAAAACATATAAATATACAACAAACAACTTGAAACCTTCTGGAGTCTGAGAGGTGCCAGTTGTTCCGTCCTTGCTTTTGTTGTTTGTCAGCTTTAAGACTGAAGTATTTGCCTGAAGATTCTAGTTTTCATTAAAGGGTGATGCTGTTCATGAAAAATGTAACCCTGTTCAGAGGGGTACAACAGAGGAACTTAGAGGTTTGTGGTGACTGACTTGATTTTCTATCCTGGCCGTGGATGTGGCTGGAAAACGTTAATTGTGATTTAAAACTGGATATCGTGGAACCCCCGTGAATATAAAGCCATGTGTTTATTTCAGCTTCCTCTGGGGGTTCCTGCCTGTTCAGTTTTCAGCAGTCTGGGGCTTGGAGTCTCAGCAGCTTTGGCAGAGGAGCCAGGGACTGAGCAGAGTGCCTAAGACTGCCCTGTGTCCGGAAGGATGATCCCATCAGCAGAGGGGTGCTGTGAATGGTTACAGGTTTTCCCAAAAAACAAAAGCAAATTATATTGCACTTTAAGGGCGAAGTTGTGAGTTCTTGCTTTCTGTTTGGTACGTTATCCTTCATGCTCGTATGTAAAATTTGGATTTAGGTAAGATTCTTTGACTAAGATACACAAGCGCACAGTGCACTCGTAGGCTGTAAGACATTTTTACTGGCTGTAGGAAAACAGGCCCTTTAAAAGGGGAAATGGCAGAGTGGCAGCACACGTTGGGGTTGGGATGAGATGCTCTTTCAGGTCCCTTCCAACCCAAACCGTTGTGGGATTCCACGAGCCCGTGCAGTTCATGGGGGCTGGGGTCTGGCTGCTTGGGTGGCTGTGGGAAGGGCAGCGTTTTGCCATCATTACTGGCATTTAGTGCCAGACAGGAGGAGTGAAACATGCAGAAATGTAAACTTTGGAGCCTGTGCTGGGGTCCCAGAGCTTTTGTGGGTGAGGGTGTGCTGTGCCCCGTGAGCTGGGCATCAGCCAAGGGTGAGGGTGCTCGCCGGAGCTCCGCACACATTCCTGCAGCGTGGGTTGGGAGGCACAGCCCGGCTCTGGGGGGCAGAGCTAGGGGATACTGGGGGGCAGGAGTGACACCGGATGTCCCTCAAACAAAATAGCTTTCTGGAGGTGGACAGTGTTGGAGCCAGGAGCTGAGGCATGAAAAAATGCAATGACTACTATTAAAGTGTTAAAGGAGTTAAAGTGTCTCCTCCAGAGAGAGTGGCTAGATGAGGCTCTGTGGGCAGGTGTGGAGAGGGGCCCCTCTGCCTGGAAGGAAGGTGAGCTTGTGCTGGGGACATGGGGACAAAGCTCCCAGGGGGAGCTTTGCGTGGCACTGGGTGGCCCCAGGCTGGTTTGATGGCTCTGCTGCAGGTGAGGCCGCACAGACCCTGTGATCTGTGCCCGTGTCACTGTTTTCAGCCGGCAGCAGAGGGCTAAACGTCCACTCCACGGTGATGCAACGTGTTTGTGGAGACCTTGGGGCATGCTTCTTTCCCAGAGCATGCCAGAGGTCAGGACTGCCAAAGCCACGGGGGCACTAGGTGGGAATGGCAGCGAGGTTAGCACAGGGCACTGGAGAGCAGCGCGAAGCTTCTGGATCAAACTGGCCCTTCCAGAAAAAGACTGGAGGAAATGTCTCAGAAAAAAGAACCAGACGAAAGAACTGCATGAGCTGTGTGGCAGGCTTGCTTGGGTGTTCAGACCAAATTATTTTGTCTTGGTAAATCAGATAGCATTCAATTAAAAAAAAAAAAAAAAAAGAGAACTAGGCTGACCTTAGTGTTTGTTCTTTAAAAAAAGTCAATATTCTTTTTCCAAGTTAATGAAGTAATTAACAGTGATTGATGACACATGTACTCAGCTGTTTTGTGCTGGGAGACCAGATGGGTTAGGCACAGCTAGTGACCAGTAATTCTGATTCTTTGTCAGAAGGAACAAGAAGTTCAGATGTGGCTGGAACAGCTCAAGTACGTGAAAAGGTAAATGTTTTTCTCTCTGCCTTTGCCTACCTGAGGAACTGAAAAACAACCCCAGGTAAAGAATTGCTTTCAGCCAGTGAGGTCAGCTCCCTTTCTGCCAGCCACACAGCCTCTTCCTGGCACCAAAAATGTTGTTGGGGGGATTCTAGATAAAACCAATATGGAATCATGGAATTACAGAAGGGTTTGCGTCAGAAGGGACCTGAAAGAGCATTTAGTTCCACTCCCCTGCCATGGGCAGGGCTGCCCCTCATAGGTTCAGGTTCCAATCTGGCCTCCAATATTCCATTTTTAATCACTTCTTGGTCAAGCATTTAAAATGAGTTTTTGTTTTCCTGCTCCTGAGTGGGTGCAGTGAGGGTGATGTGCAAGGCAGGGACGAAGAAACGGGATAAAGTCCCAGCCTGCATTCACCTTCTGTCAAGCACTGCTTTCAGCTATCTGATTTGGACTCCTTCGAATGTGGAAATGGTAGGATGGAGGAAAAACATGGAATTGGGAAAGAAGAGAGCCTCAGAAAAAGCCAAGACAGTAGATTTTTATAGGTAGCTCTGCCCAATTTGTGCCGACTCCTGTGAGGCTCCGGTAGCAGCTGGAACAGGCTCCCAAGGCAGACTTTTATCCTTTCTCCCTCCCACGCGGATCCATCTGTGAGACTGCTTGTTCTTGCTGCTCTTGCTGAGAAACTGGATCGAGCTCAGAAGCATCCTGCTCTTTCAGACCCTCTGCCAGAGTCTTGCTAGTCAAGGAGGGCTCTGTATTCCTGCAGATTCGCACAGTCCCAGGTTCCAAACAGTCGCTTGTGTTTCTGAATCTGCAGCTCTTCCTGCTTGACTCCGAAAAAAATAATTTCCAAGCTGTTGGCCACTTTAAATTGGAGCTCCCACGGGGTGAACATGAGGTGGTATTTCCAGATTTGCCCGGGAGCTTTTGTTCAGAGTCTTGGGTGACGCTTGAGAGGACTTAGGTTCGCTCCTCGTGCACTTGGTTGTTCCCAAAGTGGTTTTGCTTCTCTGTGTTTGGGATACCTGCAGTGGTTTCCACATCAATACTTGTCAAGATGTAAAAACTGATGAGAGATCTGCCCAGTGGTATTGCTGTGCAATCTGTGGAAGTAGAAATCGTGTGGATATATATTCCTGTGTGTTCCTAGCAAGGAAGGAGAAGGGGCACAAAACTTCTGTGATTTTGGGTGTGCACCAGAAGATTTTTTGTTCTAGGCTATGGAGGCACCTTTGGTTTTCAAAGCAGCTCTAAGTTCAGGTCAGGGTGGTGATTTACAAAAGTGTCTGTGCAAGGTACCACGAGGGATTTCTTCAGTTTGAAACTTAGTGAGGAAAATACTGCCAGGGGCGAACTCAATAATGTCAGTTTTGTGTTAATTTAACATTGAAATGGGTGAAGGGTGTCTTCAGTTCCACTGAGATACCGTGTTTTCAGTTTGGGCTGGTGTCTCAGCGCTTGGATTTCCAGGGGTGAAATGCAGCACTGCCACCAGAGATCAGCCTGAGCATCTGACTTTGAGGCACAACTGAAAGGAGCCTGGGGAAAGCAGCTTTGCTCAGGGAATCTGCGGGCTCTGGAAATCAGTTGTGGAGCATTCCTCGACAATAAGAAGCAAAAGGATAGGAAACTTAGAAAGTGTTTTCCTTGATTGTTTTTGCTGAGAATTACATGTAATTAGATTAATTATCTCCACCTAGGTTTGCCACCCTTCCATAGCTGCAGACTAGTTTGGTGTTAATAAAACAGCTCATAATTAGTTAATAGTGTCTTGCCGTTTGTGGCTGTTGTTCATTTTGTTTCTGACAGTGACTTCAGTGCATGTATTATATATATATAATAGATAATATATATATAAAATGTATATAATATATATTACATAGATAAAATATATATATATATGTAATATACTGCTTATATTGCAGGGACTTGCTTATGGAATAATGGCAGGATTGCTCCCAAGGGACTGTCCAGGAAGGCACAGCAGCTCCTGGATGAGCTGTGGAAGTTTAGAGCAGGTCTTGGTTAGTCCTGAACTCTTGGTACACACACACACATTTAGTTTAATTTAATTTAACACGTAGGACAAACGTGCTGAGAGATGGAGTATCTCACACAGAACCTGTCAGAGGTGACGGTGTTTGGTGGGAGGACACGAGCAGCAAATCTTCCCTGTGTGTGTGAGCTGGAGGGTGGTGGAAGTTGCAGGGAGAGGCGGCAGCGCAGTGTTTGTTTGGCTCTGGGCTGTCATGTGAGAGCCTCTTGTGATGGTTGGTGGGTAAATGTCAGCATTTGCTAACCAAATGCACCAGGGGCTGATTCCTGGAAGTACTGCCGTGTTTCTGAGGTGCTCTGTGCGTTGGAATCACCGTGCTGAGCTTTTGATCTCAAAGGCAGGCACCTCTGGCGTTGGTGCTGCAGGGGAACGATGCGCTTGGCAAGGGTGGGATGTCCTGGTCGGTCTGGATCCTCCTCGCCGGGGCACGTTTGTACCTGGTGTTCCCTTGGAGAGGAGCTGGACTGGGCTGGGTGTCCTGTTTAAATGTTACTTACACAGTTCTAACTGTATCGAAGCCTTCAGTGCTCACGCTGCTTGTGCTCCCTGTCCCCTTCCATGAGGATTCCCGAGTTCTGTGTCAACACTTCCACTTGCCAGTGTTTCCCTTAACTTGCTGAGGTCAGGTGTGGAAACTGATCTGGTATGTGATTTCAGTGCAACGTAGAAAGTTTTACAGAGCAAAATTTATATTTTGTGAAATGCGGCTGTCATGTCTGTGTGGCGCAACGCAGAGCTGAGTTGGTTTGGTGACTGTAGGTTGGTGTCCAGATGAGATTTTAAGGTTTTTTACGGTCTTTAAAAGTACTTGATTGCCACGTTCTCCAGCAGCATCCAACAGGATGTGCCTTGGGAGGCCTTTCACAACAGGGCATGCACGTGGTGACACTTCTCAAACAGTGACTTGTCTCATGGGTTTCCTGGCCTCGTGCTCTTGGGGTTTGTCCTCTTTCATAAGAAATTTGTCCATTTGCTTCTGGAATTCAGGAGAACTTCTATTTTTTCCAGCACCCCAAGTCAGAGTTTCTCAGTGCAGCTAAGGAGGAACAGGAAATGCAGAGAGCACACTTCAAATTGTACTTTTTTCCAAATTGTGGACCCTTCCCTTCCTCCTGGGTCCACTCAGCTTCTCACCCAGCAAAAGTAGGGGAAAAAGTTCTAGCTCTGACAGAAATAGATGGAAAGCTGAATGACCAGTGATTTGTATGTGTTAATCATGATTCTGCATCACTGTGGTATCTTTAAGTCACCTCTGTCTGCACTGTAGTTTTATTATGATCTACTTCACCTGCATGAGGAATTTGTACCATACCTCTGATGGTGCTTTTCTTGCTGTTTTGAAACTCTTACACTGCGTACTTGGAAGAGGAGGGGGAATGTCCAGATCTGCACAAAACACACGTGGTTTTGGAGGAACTGGGCTAACACAACGGCAAATTTGCTTCTATATTTTTATTTTTCATTATTCCATGGTAATCCAGTTGCTCTTCTGGTCACAGCTGGGCATTAAGCTGATGGTAGATTTCACAGTGTCACTTGCTATTCTCACAGTGTGTATTCAGAGACAGAAAACTGCTTAGAGACCCCAAATTCTTTGAGGGGGATGTCTGATGGTGTTTGAGGACTGCAGATACATTTCCTGCAACAGGTCTGAGTATTGCAGGAACTGTAGGAAAAGCAGCACTTCTGGGCAGTGGGCAGTGCTTGTGAAACCTGCTCTCCTGGGCCAGATCCAGTGCAGCTGTATTCTGCTGGAGAAACAGGAGTTGAGGGGATGTTTTCATCGGGCTGTGGGGATCCTGGGGACTGTTGCCACTGTTTTTGTCACCTTGCAAAGTGGTGGCTGGGAAATGTGGTCTCTGGAGGGGAGGTGAGCTCGGGAGGCTGTTTCACACCGGCTCTGCTCTAAATAAATGTTTCACACTGGCTCTGTGAAACATTTCACTTCAGCCTGGCCCAGTGGAAGGTGTCCCTGCCCATGCCAGGGGTTTGGAGTGAGGTGGGCTTTGAGGACTCTTCCAGCCCAAGCCATTCCATCATCCTAAATAAAGACGCAGTAAATCTCCCTGTGGTCACAGTGAATTTTTTCCAGGCACCTCTAAGCCTCTTCCTTCCCTCCTCTTTTCATGTGTGGATCCTGTATTGGCAGTATTTTATAAACAAACCCTGAAAGCAAAGGCAGCTTTCCCCCCCTCTGGTTAAAGTGCAGGATCTGTTGTCAAAGGAGAGATTTAATCGATAAGGCTCTGAGAGAGGCTGTGCCCCCCTTAGGTCAGTGTGTTTGTGTAAACTCAGGGCTGTTTGCTTCTAAATGCAGTGAGGAAGGTGATTTTGGGAGAAAAAATAACGATCCCATTGTAATTGATCTGTGCCAGGCAGAAGGGTCGGCGGTGCCGCCTTTTGGAAGGTGGTGATGGTGTTTCCATGGCTTTTGGAGAGCAAACCCCACGGTGCTGGAGTGCTGCTAGAGGAGAGCGGGGATGTGGAAGCTCTTTAGCATCCCTTTGTTCTGCTGAGGGCTCCAAGGGATGCTGGCAGCAGTGCTGCTGCTGTGGCAGGGAGAGCCGGGGCACCAGAGCTCCTGGTCCTGGAGTAACGCGGCTGACTCGGCTCTGAATCCCCAGCCCCAGGCCAAGATTCTCATGGGGCTGCAGAGCAATTAAAGCTCTGAAAAATCAGCTCTGTAAATAAAGTTCTGTGGTGACTGTCATTAGTGGTTGGTGACTGTCGTTAGTGGTTGCTGAACATCTGGACTTCAGAGGCACAAAGGCACATCTGGAGGGAGCTGGGAGGAGGAAGGTGAACACAATCGCAGAACCATAAGGGGTTGGAAGGGACCTTAAAGCCCATCCAGTTCCATCACCCTGCACCTTCCACTATCCCAGGTTCCTCCAAGCCCCATCCAGCCTGCTCTTGAGCAGTTCCAGGGGTACATCCACAAGCTGCCTGGGCAGCCTGTGCCCGTGTCTCACCACCCTCACAGGAAAACATTTCTTCCTCATAGCTAAACTTCCACTCTTTTCATTTGAACCCATTATTCCTTGTCCCCTCACTGCAGTTCCTGATGCAGAGTCCCTCTTCAGCTTCTTCACAGTCCCTTCAGATAATGGAATGTTGCTCTGAGGTTTCCACACAACCTTCTTTTCTCCAGGCTGGACAGCCCCAGCTTTCTCAGCCTGTCTTTGTAGGGGAGCTGCTCCAGGCCTCCTATCAAGAAATCATTCTTGTGGCAGAACTGTGAGATTTTTAGGTAAAAAAAAAAAGAAGGAAAAGCTTTCTGCTGGGGTAAGAGAAGATCGGGAATGACTTCAAATCCAGGGGAGGCGCCTTGCCAGGGTTGGTGGTTTGCTGAGGCACCAAACCAGGGAGAAACGAGGTGCTTTGGCAGGGGCTGCAGCCCCTCAGCCTGTCCTGCAGGAACAGAGGCTCATTTGGGGCTGTGACAAGGGGCTGATGGCACTCTCAGACCACGGCCACCCTCTGATCCAGGGATGTGATAAGGATACAGCTGCTGATGCACCAGCCCCCCTGTGGTTTTAGGGAACTTGTGCTCTCAGGTGTGCCCTGCTAGAAGCAGGCTGAAATAAACAGGCATTAAGTGCTTACTTAACCACGTGCTCCTGTTCCTGGGACTTTTAAACATCCAGCAGTGACCAGACTCTGACAATTCTCCTGTGAGGCAGGAAGCTTGACGATCCCAGTCCTGATGCAGTGACGTGTGACAAACCTGCGGTTTGAGTCTGCGGTTCTGCTGGGCGCTTCCCGCGGTGCCACCCGCTGCCCTGTCCGTGGCTGCTCTCCCGAGCCCTTCCCTTGCCCTGTGCCCAGGGCCGTGCCAAACCTGGCACGCTCCCCGTGGCCCTGCTTGCTGTCTGCCAGGCCAGTTCCCGTGGCCAGCAGCTGATCCTGGGGCTCGCGGCACGCTCCGCCTGCCTGTGCCCATCTCTGCTCCCAGCGGAGCCCAGCAGAGCCTGAGGAGCCCCTGCCCCCCAAGAGCCCGGGCTGAGCCTTGCTGTGACCTGTCTGGGCTTCCTCCTGTGTGCGCGGTGGCAGCGGGCAGGTGGCCCTGAGCCAGTCCCTGCCCGTGCAGGACTGGGACAGGGAATGTGCTTCTGGAATGATGCTCGGGGTGGACTCGCTGTTCCTCAGGCCAGAGGTGATTGCCCTTGTCCCGGGAGGCACTGGAGCAGAAGTTAAACAAACTCGGGGTTGTTTTTCTTTTTAATCTTTATTTATTTTTTTTTCAAACGAGATAATTTGCTTGAAAAACCCTCTAGACCTCCCTGAGGCATAGGGATAGACAGCGTTTCGCTTCTTTTAATTTGAGGAGTGTTTCCCTTGAGATAAAAGGACAGATTTACAGAAGAATTGTTGCAGGCGGAGGCCTGGCAGTGGCTCATTGGCCTGCACGGAGATCGGTGCGAGGGCTACCTGACAAATACAGTTTGAGGGGAGGTAATTTGGGACACGACTGCTGTGTCCTGGAGAGAATGACGGCATCACAGAGTCATTGGAAGGGACCTTAAAACCCATCCCATTCCACCCCCTGCCATGGGCAGGGACACCTCCTACCGTCCCAGGCTGCTCCAAGCCCCCGGCCTTGGACGCTTCCAGGGATGGGGCAGAAGTAGGAATAGATTAAACTGGCAGTGCTGCTGAGTGGGTTTGGTGCTATTCATTCAGTCCAGTTTCTTTGTGAAACTTTCCACCGTTCATGCTCTCGTTTTCATTCTTGTGCTGGGAAAATGAGGACACGGAGATCTGGTAACTCCAAATCCTTCTTGTCTACAGCTGAGATGGCTTATGCTTACAACAGTACCTGCTGGTTTTAATGGAAATAAATTATGTTAGTATCTTGCTAATGCCTGGTCTATGCTGACCCAGCTCTGTTTAACAGGATGTGCTGATTAATGGGACTGGAACATCTTGAACATTTGGGATGGCAGAGACCTGCAGGGGTTAGAAATGACATTTAAGTGATTTTCTCTCAAATTTGACACGTAACATGGAACGCGTTCCAGGTCTCTAAGAATGCAAGATGGGCAGAGAGGAACTTGGAGAGTGGTGGTGCTGAGACACTTGGGCTGCAGAGAAACAGCCAATTAAAGAGGGTTTTTAATGAAGCACAGCAAGGAAGGGACTGTGTTCAGCAGTGCCTGCCGGGGCATTTTCCTGCTCATCAGGGAAGTAACTTTAGAAAGCCCATCTTAGCCACTGTGCCGGTGCTGGAAGTCTCAGACCTGGTTTTGCTTCTTGGAAAGGAACACTCAAATCCGAGTGTGCTGACAGCTCTTCCAGGAATAGCCAGCGCTGCCTGAAACGCCATGGCACAGCCGCACTGTGGGCAGATGCTCCTTGTGCAAGGCAGGGGCAGCTCCTGTCGCAGCTGCCATCGCCCGCCCCAGCGGTGCTGCAGGGCACCACTCCTTGGGAGCTGCTGCTGCCGGAGCAGTTTGGGGTGAGCAGAGTCAGCTGGATCCGTGGGGATGGCCTGGAGTGGCTGCTGCCAGGAGGGTGACCTCACCCCAGCGCCGGGTGATGCCTGGCCGGGCAGCAGGAGCTCCCCTGGGTACCAGGAGGGCCGGGCTGCTGGTTTCATGGTGTTTTATGGTGCAGAGAAGGGAAGTCACCTGTGGCTGTGGGATACTCTGCATAAAGGACACGGCTGGGTTCGGTCTGGATCAGCAGCTGGGAGCTCGTGCCAGTGTTGGAGCAGAATCCCTGAGGCAGCCTGCCTGTGAAAAACAGGATGCTCAGGAATCCCAGAATGGTTTGGGNAATTAACTTGAGCAAGTTCTTCTGGTGCAAAGGTTGCTGGTTAGGTCAGCATGGGTCTCAGGTGGTGTTTCTCCAAGCCACGGTATCTACTGCTTCTATACTTCCATTTTTTTGGGGGCACGGGTTGCTGACTCTGCGTGTTTTCCCCCCCCTCTGTTCTTTCTTCCTCGCTCTAATACATAACTTCAAAATAATTGGGAATGGAGGAGTTTTTTTCCCCCTGGAGCAGTATGGAGCTGCTTCTTAGTAATCTTCTGGAGGCTTGGGTAGAGTGGGAGTGGAATTGATTGTGTAGGTTTTTTTTCCTTCCTGCTCCAAGACCACTTCTTGGCACTGAGGAATTTTTCTTGAGACTTCTTTGGGGAACAGATGCATGAAGTACAGTTACCACTCATACATATGGCTTTTAAAATATGGAAGCTGTTGGACTGAAGTGGCTTCATATGGTGCTGTTGGAGGATGAGAATTAACACGGAATTTTGGGTTTCTGAGGCTTGAATGTCTCGTTGGAAAGTTGTTTTCTTTAATTGTTTTTTTAAAAATAATGCTAAGTATTAATCTGCATCTTTATGGTTATTAATCAAAGTAACATTTACAACTCTGAAAATTACTCTCTCTGCAGCTCTTAATGCCTAAAATAGCACTGTAGTTTAATCTCGGGGATAAATAGGTTATATAATGTACAATTTAAACGGCTGTTAATCTTAATTTGCTAACGCAGACATCTTTTTCTTTAATTGCAGGTTCCCATTTTAAAAGCCATTGGAAGACACTCTGCCACCCTCTTGGATTACTTCCCATACGACTCAGCATGTCACTGTGCCCTGGATTTTACAAGGTGGCCATGATTTAATCCCCACTTCCCACTCCTATGTATTGGTGAAGCACTGGAGCTCTTTCGAGCTGCTGCTACTCCCGTAGGAACTGATCTGTCTCGAATCCCTTCTCCCAAGGACTAGACATTGCCAGCAATGAGCTCCCAAAGCCATCCAGGTAAGGGCAAGGCCACTTGGAGTGCCAGCAGTGACCCCAAAACACAGTTTGCTGCATGGAGACACCTTTTAATCGTGCTGAAATGATCACCCGGGCCCCCTCCCTTTCCTGCTTCCTCTAAAACTTTGTGTGAAGGTAGAAAGTGCTGCTGCTGTTACCAAGAGTTACAAGGAAGTTTTGCCCTTTCAGGTTTCTGATTGTTCCAAAATTTGGCTTTCTAATCATTGCATCAGTGAAAATTGGTATTTTCTGAGTCATTAAGCAGATGTTTAATTTGTTAAATCTGTGCTGATGAGCCTTAACGATATGGAGTGTACCTCCAAGGAACGGGCATGTTTCTGCTGGTGCCTTTATTGATATTTAAGAGAACTCTTGGACTTTTAAAGTACTTTTTAATAGGAAGGAATAGTTTTGCTGGAACAGAAGTCAATTGATCCACCTCAATGCTGTCTGGGGGATTATGCCTAATGTGTCTTGTAATTTGAGGCATGATTCATCACGACCAAATTGTGCATTTCTGTTTGTCAGGAGGATCTGTAGCTGCTCAGTTACCTGCTTTCCAGCTTAAAGGTGCCTCACACATTTGTTTTGAGGGAGTTTGTGGCAACTTTTGTGTTAGGCAGAACTTTGTAAGAGGAATTTTAATTGTGCTTGGGCGGTTTCAGTTTATGGTACAGAACTGGCTGCTGGGAAGCAAATAATCCAACAACAACAAGGCACGTGGAAGGACTTACTTCACTCTGCCTCTGAGAGATTACTCTGTGACTTCAGTTTAATCAGGTTGAGGTTAACAAGTAAGGCTGAAATCTAAAAGCCAGAGAGCAGTTCCTAAGATTTAAGGAACCTCTTGTTTGTGGGGGAAGAAATCCTGCAGTAAATAGGAATGCTGGAGTCTATAGGCAGCGGGGGTAGACCCGATCCTCTCCTCACAACTGAAGTGAGTTTATGAGTCTCTAAAATCATCAGAATTATCAAAGAGAAAAAACAAAGTGGCCTCTGCTTCCATAATGTAGCAGTCGTAGATGTTGAAATTTGTTGGTACTGTGAGGAGTTGAGAAACTTTAAGTGTGTTTGTACGAGTGTGGGTGTTTACTGGAGACACAAAAGCAAAGTGATGTTTTTCAGGAGCTCTGTTCTTCAGATAACAGATAATTGTTGTTTCAGTGTTCTCATGACTCAGGAGAGAGGCTGGGCAGCTGTGCCTGCCTGCTTTTCTCTTGTTACGGTGGTGGTGGGACACCTTAAACGCCCACCTGCAGTCCAAACCCAGCCGTGGGTGCTTCTTGGCTCCTTAAGGGGCAGCTCTCCAGAGGTTTGGGAAGTGGTAATGTCCTTCCTGGGTGGGCTGTTAAGCAGTGGAAGCCTGATGCTGGTTTGCCTTGCTTCCTTCATAATTCATCCCTGAACCCTTGTTTCTCCTGCCTCTTTCTGCTGCTTTGGCTCAGCGTTTCTGTAGATCCAAAAATCAGCTTGAGCTTTGTTTTTCTAACAACGCTGTCTAGAATGGTGCTGAGAAGAACTGTCTGATCAAAACCCAGGGGTGTGGCAGCTGGGCAGGATGATGTTGGATATCCACGTGCCCTTCCTGGGTTCTGGGCTCTTACTCTGGTTGTATTTCTGGAATTCTGCAGTGTTTGGTGGTGGCTCTCCACCCCCGGCGTTCTTGTTGCTCATTTCTCTTTCAAGAGTCAGTTGTATAATAAGGAGCAGAAACATTTCTCAAGCCTTGCCAAAGATGACATCTGGACTTCTCATGTCAGTTATCATAGCCATGTTGATTATACAGCTACAGGTAATTATTCCTAATGATGGGCATTGTTTAAGGGAAGGCTCTGGCTTAACTCGAGAGCCTATTAAGCCTTGCTTCAGTGGGTTCAAGCTTTCTTCTCTAATCTTCTCCAAGGCTAGCACTAATGGGATGTTTTAGGACCCGTGCCATGAAATTGTTGCGGTGTAGATGAATGGAAGTGGTTTGGGTTGGGCTTTTCTTCTGTGCTTTTTTCGATTTTTCATTTCACTCTGCAAAGCTTTTGTGAGAAGTTTTGGGCACCGGGGGCTTCTCGCCGAACAAGGTGGGAAAACACGGAGAAGATTTAAGTTGACTGAGAAAAGTGTGACTTCTTTCCCCATCACTGCCTCTCCTTTTGTTGTGTTTTGGAGGAAAATCCCGTAGGGAGTAAGAAACAGCTTTTGGGGAAGAAGAATACCCAGGTGGGAGAAAACTTCCTGGGAGGTGTCACGTGGCCTTTGGCTTTTGGCAGAGGAGTCGCCGCCTCTTCCAGCGCTGGAACAAAGCTGGAAAAAAAAGACGCTGAAATTGTGCTGCGAAGGCTCGAGTTGCTGCGAAGTATAATTAAGAAAATTAGGCTAATTAAGATAACATTTAGGATTATGACAAAGCTTGGGGGGGCGGGGGAAAGCGTGTTCAGTTTCACTCCTTAACCTGTTCACGTTGGCCACAGTTTAAACTTGCCTTACATAACCTGTGGTGCTCACCTTACCCAGGCTGACTGGGTTGTGAGTAGGTGTGGGGTTTCTTTAGTAGTTTTTTAAAAAATGTTTCAGTTTTTTTTCCCCCTCTCTTATTGACCTTAAATGATTCCTTGCAGTTGCCTTCTACCTCCCCTCTTAATTTACAGTGGCTTGAGTTTCACTATCGTTTGCTTCTTTAATCAGCAAAGATTGTTCTGCTGATACTAGTTATACATAAAGATTAGTTTTAAAAAACCAAAACACTTAAAGTTAATCACTCAACTGATTTGTATTTGTTTAAAGTTCACTTTCCTTTGTAAAAGCTGAAAATCTCCATGTTCAATGAAGCATTTTGTTTATGAAATGTTATCTTGCAGGAATTAACCAGTCTGAATGCAAATGCTCCATCCTTTCTTCAGAGCCACTCTTGCAGAGATGCAAATTTCAGCTACATTTTGCAGCGCTGAATGTTTGATAATTAGGAATATTGAAGTTTTGAGAATGAGCTGCCTGGCTGAGAGGGGAAAATCTGCAGCAGGGATCATTAGGGCTGAGAGGAGCTCCCGGAGGAAGCGGAGAGCTCCGGGACCACACGGCACCGGGAGAACGAGTTAGGGAGTCACGTACCGCGATTTGCTGGGCAGATAAGGACTTCTGTACGGGGCTTTATCTGCACCCAGCCACTCTCCTGCCCTGCTCCATGGCTCAGTGAGGCATGGAAAGCCATTTCATGCAGCACACACAGAGGAGCTCTCCCTGTGAGCGTCTCCCAACATTTTGCGCTGCCTGATAAATATTTGATGCGTTCTCTTTTTAAAGATTAAGAAGTTTCTGTGGAGATGCATTTCAAGGCAGCTTTAAATTACACTGACCTACTTTCTGGCAGCAATGAGGCTGTCTGGGGAAGTTATCTGGGGGCAAGAGCATCATTTCAAATAAACACAAGGACATGGGGGTAAACTCCAGCCTTCCTCTAGCAGGGCTGGGCCTTGGCAGGTACTTGGTGGCAGTGGGAGAACATGGTATGTCACGGAGTCATGGAATGGTTTGGGTGGGAAGGGGCCTTAAAGCCCACTCCATCCATGGGCAGGGACACCTTCCACTATCCCAGGTTGCTTCCATCCCAGCTTGGAACACTTCCAGGGAGCTCTGCTTCCCCTTACCAGTTTGATGTTCTGGTTTTACTGGATTATTCTAGACTGGGAATTCAGAGGCTGTTCCCCTGAACATCCTGGTCCCCCCAGTTTTGGGGGGGGATTTTGGGGTTGACTGTGGGGTAAACTCATCAACAAGCTCTGGTTAGAAGAGCTGAAAACTCCAGCAGATGGAACTGGCCATGTCTCCATTCACTTTTGTTTCTCCAGCCCATGACAGAACACCTTTTCCACCTTCATTCCTGTCCTTACCCGTGTGGGAGCTGAGCCTGTCCTGGATTTCCTCTATGAATGGTGTCGTTTTGAGGTCCTTGAAAGTTTTAAGTCTGCTCCCAGTAAACCTGTGAAGTTTTCACTTTCTGGAGCATCAAATAGTTGAGACTTTCTGTACAAGGGTTTGATTGTACCCTCAAAAGAGAAGAATTGTTTTGTGCTTCAACTTGGGGTTCATGCTGAAGTTCCTGCTAGGTCAGTGTCCCTGCCAAGTACATTCCTCTCATTTCTGCTTTTTCTTTAAATGCAGTTCTTGCACTTAGGAATTCTTTAAAAGCCTGTTTCTAAAGTAAGTTTTTTAGCCTGTGATGTTTCCTGCAGTGCAAAGATGAGAAGCAGGTACTTGTGATGAGAGGCAGAGAACTCTGGATTATTTTGAATGAAGTACAGGGTAGGCAAAGGATATAAAAAAGGTCGTACTTTTAAAGGTGGGTGATTCTGTAATAATGTTTGAGCTAGTCCTTGGGATCTTGTGTCTCACTTGGAAAGGAGACAAACCTTTTTCTACAAGGTTACCACATTTTTGTTACTCACTTTGGTCAACTCCAGTTTGCCCTGTGTCTCATATTTCCCCAAATTCAATTTGTTGCCAGAAGAGGGGATAAACAATTGCCATGACATTTCTTCTTTTAGAGCAGTGTTTAGTATATTGTTTTCATCCTCTGACATCTGTAGAAACTGTCTTTACAGTCAGAGGCTAGCCAGGAGTCAGTGGAGTAGCAGGTGCCTGACTGAAGAATGAGCAATTGTGGAATTGCTAATTCTCCCATCCTTCTGTAAAGGGACTTTGCCAGTCCATTTCTCCCCATAGCTTGCCATGTACCAGGAATTCCCCCCCACGCTTCTGTTTATTTATTCTATTATTTCTATGTAGGCCATTAAGCAAGAAAGGCCTTGACACCTGCATGGTTTGAGGTGCCAGGTGGAGTGGTCAAACCACTGAGAAATGGAGCACAAAATTTATTTTTCCACTAAGAAAACTGAAATTAATACATCAGCAGGTCTTTTAAAGGTTTTGTTTCCATAACCAAAATGAAAATTGTGTTGTTTCATCAGTACTGGGAAGATTTTAGCTGCAGTGCCCTGGTTTGCTTTGAGGTGCTCAGCAGCTCTTGGGGTTCCCCCTCTGGGGATTGCTGTCACCCTTTGGCTCGATGGACAGATTTGCTCAAGTGATTTTTGAAGCAGTTTTTTAGCCTTTCAGAAGGATGAGGCTGATATTAAACTTCACACCTATTGAAAGGTGAATTCCATGTGGGAATAACTCCAGGTGGGCTTTTCTGAGACCCTCCTGCCTCAGCTGGAAGCCACCCCTGGTGGCAGCAGCACTTGTGGGAGTTTCCAGGAGTCCATGAGTGTGTTTGGGGTTTAGTGGGGCCTTGCTGGTCCTGCTTGAACCCTGGCAGCACAGGCTTTGCCAGGGGATCCACAAGCCAGACTTAACCTTCCCCAGGTTTGTAGCTGCCCTGCTCCACTTTGATGTAGCAACAAATGTTTGGAAAGCTGGAGTTGCCAAGCGTGAGGAGGTTCTGCCAGGATGGCTGGGCAAGGTCAGCCCAGGGAGACAGGAACCTGACCAAGCTGCCTGTGGCTACCTGGGGAAGGGGGGAAGGACAGGTAGGATTGTGCCAGCAGCCATTAAATACACCCTCTCAACCTCTGCTCATGTGTGATGTGGCTTTCCAAGGGGCCTGATAGAATAAATTTTACTTTTGTTTGTTGTTTTGTTTGTTTTTTTGGGGTTTCTTTTCTGCCATTTTGGTTGTACCAAGGGCTGAACAGCTCCAGCACTGAAAAACAACTTCTTTTGCTGGCTTGCCTGTGAACAAGCAGAGTCCCTCTCCTGCAGGAGAAACTTCCAATCAATGTAGAGTTACTTGCAGTGGAGGGGACCGCTGGAAACCCCCTGTGCTCTGTGGCAGGGCTGAGATCAGCGTGTTGGAGAAATTGCAGCCGAATTCAAAGAAATCACTTGTTTTTTTTTAAAGAAAAAAAATCAACCCTGACCCTTTCGCTCTTCTGTTACCCGCGTGCTCGCGCTGGTTGTGGCCAAGCCACAGAAATAGCTTCATGGGCAAACCGTGACGGGAGCGAGGTCTGCCTTGGGAGCCCAGAGCTGCCAGCCTTGCCTCGGGTACCTGTTCTGTGCTCCAAAGCAGCCGCTGAGGCCGTGGGACCCCACCCGGATCAAAACCACGGACCAGGGGCGTGGGCTCTGCGTGTCCCCCTTTGGCTCTGCGTGTGGCTCTGTCCCCTGTGGGCTCTGCGTGTCCCCTGTGGGCTCTGCGTGTCCCCCGTGGGCTCTGCGTGTCCCCCCCGTGG
>WAAG01015788.1:111422-142765 GCA_013390105.1 Tichodroma muraria | reverse complement strand
TCTGCGTGTCCCCTGTGGCTCCGCGTGTCCCCGTGGCTCCGCGTGTCCCCCGTGGGCTCCGTGTGTCCCCCGTGGGCTCTGCGTGTCCCCTGTGGCTCCGCGTGTCCCCGTGGCTCCGCGTGTCCCCCGTGGGCTCCGTGTGTCCCCCGTGGGCTCTGCGTGTCCCCTGTGGGCTCTGCGTGTCCCCCCTGTGGGTTCTGCGTGTCCCCTGTGGCTCCGCGTGTCCCCGTGGCTCCGCGTGTCCCCCGTGGGCTCCGTGTGTCCCCCGTGGGCTCTGCGTGTCCCCTGTGGGCTCTGCGTGTCCCCCCTGTGGGTTCTGCGTGTCCCCTGTGGCTCCGCGTGTCCCCGTGGCTCTGCGCTCGCTGTGCTCTGGGTTTGAGTTCTCCCTCACCACCTGTGGCTGTCCCCCAGCTGCCCTGTGGTCCCCGCTTTTTGCTCCCCCCGTGATCAGTAGCCCCGGATCGACGCGGGTGCTCGGCCGCGCGGTCGCGAAATCGGGAGCAGCCGGGAGATGGGAAACGCTCCCTCGGGTGGGTGATTTGCTCAGGGATCTGAGGGCAGGTGGTTTTTTTGTCTGCTGCTGGGAAGGTGGTTTCGGCAGTTCTGACCAATTGACAATTCTTCAGGCAGGAAACCCTTAAAGCCTGGTGATGTTGAAATAATCCATTGAGAATTATATTTTGCTCTTCTGTTTCAGCATTCAAAACTTGGGCTTTCTACTCAAACAGGCTTAACCCCCTCTGTTAACTGTGACCTTTATTTTATGCTGCCTATAAAGAGAAACAGTTTAAAACGTTTTTTTTCACTCCTGATCTAGAATATACTTGAGCTGCTCCTGTGGGAAGGCATAAAAGCCTGAACTAGACCAACCCTCTCATCTCTGGTCATAAAAGCATCCAAAACAGTAAAAAAGACCATACACTAAACTCCACAAGTCCGTCCAAGTACTGAATCCTTGACATCTGTCGCTTCAGGAAAAATCTCTGAAACTTCCCAGAACTTGCTAAGGTGCCAGTGGTCTCACAGAACCTCTGCCAGAGGAAAGCATGTGATCCTCACAGCTTACCAAACCCAGGAGAAGGGCTCTGGCATCTCTTCCCTGCCAGCAGCAAGAATCTGATTGGCATTAGATGGCTTTTTCCCTTCCTTTTTTCCTTTCCAGCAGGTGCAAGGCCTGTTCTGCAGGCTCGTAACTCTTGACAGGTTTATCGTGATGTCTTCTTGGCAGGTAGGGTTGATGCTATTCCTTCAGCCTGCATTAAAGTTACTTTTCTTTTTCGTTTTTTCCCTTCAAAGTGGAGCCCTGTGTAGTAACTCTTTCAAGGAGGTGATGGGACTTTTGCCCCCGGTTTCTTTGTTTTTATCTGGAATTGCAGCAGGTAGAGCCAGCCTGGAGGGTCACTACACCTTCACCTCCACCTCTCCCAAATAAACTTGAGACAGGTTGATCTGAACAAGCACAGCACCGGGTTGTGTTGACAGAGGTTTGGGAAAGCTCTGATTTATTCCTCTCATGTATTTTCTTTTTCACAAGGAAAGTTACGCAGGGCAGGCTCTGCTCAGGCACTGCCTGATTCCTGAGTCTTTCTAAGGAAGCTGCTATGTGAAAGTTGCCCTTTTAATTTTTTCTTTTTCTTTCCTCTCTTTTCGATGGTGTTTGTCATGGGAGACCTCAGCCTGTTGTTTTTAGCAGCTCACCAAAGCACTTAAGGAGAATTCCTCCTCCTCCACTGATTAATTTCTGGCAAGGAGCACAAAATAGCTCTTGCGTCAATAAATCGTCACAGCCTTTGCTTGTGTCTGTCAGCGTAAATACAGTTGGACTCTAACATGCCCCCGAGCAGGCCAGAGGTTGCCAGCTCTGCAGCTGCAGGGTGGTCAAGTCCAAGAGTGCATGGCTGGGGTGTCAGAGCTCCTGCAGTTCTCATTGCAAGCCCCTCCGCCCCCCACCCCTCCTTAACTTCCCAGCTTCTGGAATTCTACTCCAGTGATAAAGGTGATAAAGATGCTGTTCTTCAGATTAGAACATGATGGTTTTGGGTGCATCTGTTTGATTTACTGGGAAAACAGGAGTGTGTGGCTGTGAGCAAGGGTTCTACTCAGTGACTCCCAGCCTCCTTTCACTGCTTCACCTTCCATCACTTGGGAGGCTCCTTTTCAAGTTGCTTGCTCAGACTCCTTTTTTTTTTTTTAATTTTTTTCTTTTATTTTTAGTTTTTTTTTTTTCCTGGTAGTTCTGGTGTTTGCTTTTGTTGGGGAAACCGTGGGTAGCAGTTGCACAAAAGAACGTGATGTTTTGGGAGTGATTGCCCAAATCATTGGGCAACAGGGACTTGATCTTTAGATGTTCCTACCATCAGATGAAAGAAACTTTCTGCAAAGCCATTTGCTGGAACAACTGTTGTGCAAACTGGGTGCTGAATACTGCTGGTGATAGGGAGGGGGGTGAGAAACCTGGAAAGTGGGTCATCCTCCTGCACTTTGGGATTCTTGCAGGGAAGCATGAGGGAACTGCTGGAGAGGCTGGGACCATCCATTGACAGCTTCTGAGTCAGAGAGTGGGATGGAAACTGCTGGCTCTCTCCAGAGGTTTCTCCTTGGAGAGTGCCCTGATGGAACTGCTCATTTGGGCTTTCCTGGAGCATGTTCCTCCTCCCACTGGAATGGCTGCCCCTGCAGCTGCCCTGCCTCTAAATGGAGCAGTTGAGCAGACTTGAGAATAAGAATGATTTAGAAATGTTTTTAAAATTTAGATTTTTAAAAAAATTGTTATTCTCTTTATTTACACCTAAATACAAACACAAGCTGCTGGTGGAGGGGCAGAGGAAAATTCCTTGATATCCCACCCATGGATGAAAACTCTTGGTGGGTATTTTTGCAGGTTTTGAGAAACCAACTGTAGCTGCTGTAAACCAAACTGTTCCATTATAAACTTCTGCACATATTCATTCTGTCCCTTGAAAAAACAGCCAGCCCGTGGATGCCAATGGATCAACACCAGAAGGGCAGGCCTTGATATAATTTGGGTTTGGAAGCAATTCCAGAGGTAGAACACCTATTTTTGAGGAGAAGACTGTTTGCTCAGAGGTGACTTGCATTGCTGGAAAGCAGAGCACGGCTTGCTCTCAGCCTCATGTGGGGATCTGATAAACTCTGTATTTTCTAGGATTTCTCATCTTGTTCCCTTGGCCTTCCTCCTCCTCTCTGAAGCTGCGAACTAATATTCACTAAGAGATTTATGTGTTTTGGCCAAAATGCAGAAGGTGTGCAAAGAATATCCCCCCTGCCCTTTCTCCCCATTAGAGCTCGAGGCTTGAGGGTGAAAATACGGGTTTAAAAGTGTTTTCCTGAGCAGTTTGTTTATCCCTTGGTCTGCGATGCGCGGGGCGGTGCTGGAGGAGCCACCGGGGGTTGAGGCTGCAGGAAAAGGCAGCAGTGGTTGTGTCACCGGGGCTTTGTGGCAGCTGCCTGCCTCTGCCTGTGTGGGGGTGCAGGCTGCCTGAGCTTTTCCTGCTTTTTTCTCTAGTGGTGGTCATGCCAGGGTGGTGTTTCGGCTCTGCAGCAGGCACAGAGCAGCTCCTGCTCCCCTGATGTGGCTGCTGTGAGTCTGGCCAGGCTCCTCCTGTCTGAACTGGCCAGAGTCTATTCCTTGGGGCCGTGCTGGGCTGGGGCTGGGCTTTTCCACAGCCTGGTGTTGGGTCAGGCTGTTGGAGCCTGCTGATCACAAACACACATACTCTCATTTTCCCACCTCAGGTGTCCGACGTGCCTCTGAACAAAGCATGGAGTGATGCTGGGGTGAACAAGACCTGCAGTTTGCTGAGTGAAGCTGTGTCAGCTCAGGGTGTGCTTGGCTTTTCCTTCTCCCCAGGACCTGGCTGCTGGAGAGCTGGAGATCCCCTGTCCCCACTGATCAGGCTGGGGTGTGGGGTAGCTGTTGGTTCTGGGAGCGCTCTGGGATGCCTATCCCACACTGAGGGGTCTTTGACTTCCTTTGTGCCTGAGGTCAAACTTTTTCCTTGTAAAGCACTGGAACATGGCTGGAGTCGTATCCCTGGAAGTGTTTAAAAAAAACATATGGACTCTAAAATTAATTATTTCCTTCCTATCTCAGTTTGTATTTCATGGCTGGGGCTGCTTTCTTCAAGAGGGGCAGGCAGGAGAGTCCCTTCAGGAGCCACCCAGAGCTGGGTTCTGTAGTCTGGGATGAGCCCTCCCTCCTGGGGAAGGTGAGCTGGGATAAAGGGGTGTGCCTGTGGTGTCTGGTTTGGCTCTTCAGGCTCCTGAAGCCAGAGAGCTCTGCAGAAGGAGCTTGTTTTTGTTCAGAAATAATGATGCTTTAGTTGGTTTAGGCACGTAAACATTTGTGGCTTGAGCAGGCAGACGTATGAGACACATTCGTGTTGGGAGATGAGTTCTGTCTTGCTAGAAACTCCTTTTTCCTCTTGCAAGAAACAACTGTGGGACTATTTCTTTTGAACATCAGTGGGTTTTTAACCCCCAAAAGCTTCAACTGGTTTTATTTTGCAGGAAGAAGCAGTAGGTAGTGTTTAGGGACTGTTGTTGTTGGGATTGTATCTGGCAAAGACACCGTGCCACTTTGAAAAAGGCAGAATGCTCAGTATTTGCTCCTTTAATATTTTTTCTTACTGTTTCCCACCAAGTCAGTGTTTCCATCGTGTCTGCGAGCTTCACTGGTTTTGTCACATTTGCAAGTCGTTAATAACATCTTGGTTTGTTAATATATCCTCGGTATTGGCAAATTCTCTGTGATTTATCTGCTTAGATCCGTGTTATTTACTGCTCTGCCTCTTCCAAGTTAATAATTTCCCTGACTAAGGATACCTTTGTGCACAAGGAAAGATACAGGGAGGAAAAATCTGCCTGGGATGTTTCTCCTCCTCCCAAACTGAAACTGGTGGAAGCTGCTTGCCACTTTGACTGGTCATCCACTGAGTCCTTTATGTTTCTGACTTGGAGCTTCCACATCTCCTGGCTCAGGCCTTGGATGCAGTCAGAGCTGCATTTGAGCTGCACTGTCTCTGGTCCCCAAATTGTGATTTCAGCTCAAGCCCTTTCTGGGATGCTGGGGAAATGAACTGAAGTGTGTGGGTGTTTTACCCCTCAGCACCGGGGGGCTCACGAAATGCTGCCGGGTGACAAAAGCTGCGACATCTAACGAGGGATCTCTCCGAGCATCCCATGACTTGCTGTGTGGCTTTTTGGAGCTGCTGACCTCTGCCCAGTGCCCTTGGCCATGCCAGCCCGGCCTCGTGCTGGCAGCTGGGAGATGTTTTGTCTGGCAGCAGGGAAGGCTTGATGCTGGTGGGAAGAGCTGAGAGGGCAGAATGCGCGGCGCGAGCCGGGTTTGGTACGGCCGGCGGTGCCTGGCATTGCCCGTGGGGGCTCTTCCCCAGTTGCCAGAGGTGCCACGAATGCCAAAAGCTCGGGGGGTGCAGCCCAAGGGGGCTCGCTGGGCCTGTGTGGCTCTGGGTTAATTGTCCTGTGCTCCAAATGAGCGGTTGTACACGGAGCAGGCACGTGACAGGGCTCTGCTCTCAGCAGGTGAAGCTACGGCAGGAAAACACCTCCTGCTCGGCAAGACACAATAGCAGAGCACCGGGAGCTGGGGTGAGGCGTGTGAGGGATGTGGGATCCGTGATACCGGAGGCTCAAAGGCAAAAATAGCATCGTTTGTAATAGTACAAGAGAAGGCTCCTGCACGACGCCTTTGCATTCTGCCAGTCTGTAGTGAATGGAGGAGTAGTTTGCTTACAGATGACAAGCAGGGATGAATAAGCACTTAAAATTTTTGGTGCTGGGGAAACAGCTTTTCCATCTTGGCCCCTGAGCTAGTCAGTCTTGCAGTCCCTTTCCTCAGAGTGTCGCTTGCTGCTTGAAGTACAGGTGTTGGGAAGCATGGAAGTAAAACTCTCTCCACACCCCTTGGCCTCCTTGTGGGGTTCCCTGTTCTGCCCTTGGCATGCTCCAGGATGAGTTCTGACCGGGCTGTGTGCTGATTTTGGAGGGGACCCCTTTGCTGCCTGGTTTGCCCCCCAGCAGCAGGAGGAGATATCCGAAACACAATCCATGAGCTCCTTCGCCAGCTGTAAACATCCCATCAGCACGGACTGAATCCCTGATGTGTTTTAGTGGATGGACACCTGAGGTTCTCCTGGAGGTGCAATGGAAGAAAAATTTGGATGCTTGAAGAAGAGCAGCAAAGTGGGGGTAGCTGTAAAGTTACATCCTGGAGTAAGGAACAGCCATCCCTTGAGGTCCCTGTGCTGGGGCTGTTGGCTACAGCAGCTCTGCCTCTGCTCCTTGCTCTTGTCCTCTGTGCTTAATTTCCATGGAATTTCCATGGGACATGTTAAATATTTTAGGTGTTGGAGTTTTGTAATGGGAGGTGACATTGTTTGGATATTTTTTTTTTCTTTTNTTTTTTTTTCTTTTCCCCCTTCCTTTCTTCCCCTAAGCTGCTGCTTTATGGACTTTCTAAGGACCTAGTCCATGGTGGAAACAGAGGGAAAAACCTCATGGCAAGGAGCGGAATGCACCTAGTACTATGTGTTTCTTCTAAGTCAATACTATTAACTGCTTTCTTGCTGCTTAATGATAAACTTGGTGGGCATGGCCAGAAGTGGTTCTCTGACCAGGAAAATGTCCTTTCTGCTGTTGTGTTTGCCTGAGCTGGCAGTGGAGGGATACCTGTAGTACCTGAGGAGCAGGCGTACTGAGAACTGGTATTTTGGAGCATTTTTCCACTTGCCTGCCCATGACTAATCCTGCACCATTTCTGGTGTCATCCTTGCACCACGGTGCGTGGATGTGTGCAGGTTCGTGTGAGGGTGATGTGAGGAGAAAAGCCAGCCACCGGCCTTTGGAAACCAGCAGGCATTGCAGCAATGTCCATCAGGGCTTTTATTATTTTCATATTTGGCTCCAGCTTAAATGTCAGTGACCTCCTGCTCGGAGAGGTCCCATCTGCAGGGAGCCTTGGCAGGCGTTTCCCAAACACAGCACGGGGATCTTGTGCCCTCGTACAGGACCCATTTCACAACCCTTGCATTGCAGTTCAGAGAGGGTCTTCTGTCTGCTTCCTTCAAAAATAACCTGTGGTGGTGAGGTTGGCAAGTCTCCATGGGAATTGATCTCCCCTGAAGGTATAAATCCAGTCCTGGGCTGGGTTGTACCTTTGGAAGCTGAATGTTGCTCTGGACCAGTGTCCTGCCTGATGGTGAGATGCACGAGGTGTTTATGGCCTCTGAGAATCAAAACAGAGAGTCCAAAATGAGAACAGACTATAGAATAATATGTGAGATGAGTTTGTAATTCTGGCTATTTTAGTGCTTGCTAATCTGGTGCTTTTGCTGGCACAGAAAGTGAAGGTAATGAAGGCCAAGCTGGCAATTAAATATGCAGTGAGAAACTTGGGGGAGACTTAAAGTTTGGGGACGTTTGGGTATATTTTGTGAACAAACTTTTCCATTAATATGGGGTTTATGAATAATTCAGGATTACTGCAGATCAAATTTCAGGAAGAAGCACCAGAGCATCATGAGCTCCATGATTTTCCAGTTCTTGGTGCGTTCATTCCTGGGTGACGGTGTTTTGGGGAGGGAAGGGAGATTCTCTAGGACCTGTGCTCAGCTGAGTCAGCTTTATTAGCTCTGCACAACTTCCTGAATTGCTGCCGAGGAAGGATGTGCTGTTGACTCAGAAGAAAGTCTGTGATGTCTGGGGACCGGGTCAGTGAAGTGGATGCCTGAGTTCTGGCGTGCTCTTGAGGCTGTGAATCACTGTGACAGCAGAAGTGAGTGAAAAGTGCCATTTTCTTTAAAAAAAACCCAACAAAACCAAATGAGAAGGTGGAGGGAGGCCCCGGAGGTCGCGCTTGATTAGATAACTGGGCAGGGTGGAATTTGTGGTTTGCATCATTAAATTTGGCACTGGCTTCACCTGAGTGTTTCGCCCGGCTGTAAACTCGTGCGTTCCCTGTGGCTCGCGCCTGTAAACTCCGTCTGCACAGCTGCGGGCGTGTGTAGACTCAATTCCTGAACTGGATCGGGACAGCGGAGGATTTTCTGTACAGAATCTTCTATTACAAACACGCCCACGCTCCCCAATCAGCCTTACTTTTCCTCTGCAAACTGCTCATTTGTCTCCGAGTGCTCTGTCTGCCTCGAGCATGCCTGTGTGTGTGGCATAGCTTGAATTTTTATGCCGAGGAATGTAAACACCAAATCTGCACAAGACTTGCCGAAGAACTCCGGGGCTCTGGTGCATCATCTGTTTGTTATGTAACCTGATAGAATGGGAGTGAAATAGAAACCAGATGTCAAGGCAGAGCAGTTACAATTTTTCATCTGCGAGTGTTACAGTAAATGTAGTTTGTGTTCCTTCCCCCCCTCCCCGAGTGTGGGGTTTTATTTGGGAAAGCGCTGCGGCAGACCTCGGAGCTCTCAGCATGGCTCTCGCTTAAAGACTTTGTTATTTTGTACTTGTGTTCCTATACGTAATTAGAGTCTATGTGCTACTCCAGGTCCACGAGACAGTGTATTCCCAACTCGAAATGACCTGGACACAAGTGCCAAGTCCCAGGAGAGCTCCTCCGCGTATCCGGCTCTGTGGGTTACATGGTCAAGCTGCACTAAATTTAGCATTCCAAGGGAAGCTGCTTTGCTTGTCATGTTTAAATTTGGCAAGAGAATCCCATCAGAACAGGTTTGGTGCAGGCTCTGACAGGGATTCCGGAGCTGGAGGAACATCTGGGAGGGGAGCAGATGGGAGCTGCAGTTAGCTCGTTTGCTCCAATTCGCTGTACGACGAGGAGGATAAAAGGGAAAATGGATAATCATTGATTCTCTCTGGTGGGGAAATGGATTCTTCCACTGCTAGCTTATCCCAGAGGTTTATCTCTGCTGTCTTCCATTAAATAAGGCAAGCCCTTGGTTGAGAGAGGGATCGATGCACATCTGTCTTGGTTTTCATGTGCATCTTCACGAGTCGAGGCGTGTGTGATCTCACCAAGTGGGAGCTGAGGGAATTTTCTTCTTCTCTTCCCTCGTGTTTTTCATCCTCCTGTGCTGATGTTTGTTCTTTTGCTGCTGAAGATTTATTTCCTTCTGTCCAGTTAAGCTTGGAAGCCCAGCAGAACCTTGCTGGTTGAATTTGGGCTTGGGTGAGGCCACAGGGGCTGGAGAGCCAGTTTTTCTGTGGGAGCAGCACTCGTTTTGGGCATCCCTCTGTTGTGTACAGATAACTTCAAGCAACCCTGAAATGAGTTGTACATTCCAGATGAAGGAAGAATTAATGATTCTTGCTCCGCATAAACAGCAAGTTTCTTCCCTTAAAACCAGTAAACAAGGAGAAGAGATCGGTGTGAGCGCTTGCTGCCAGCCATCCCCAACAGCATCCAATCCCTGCCACCTCTCCTTTCAAGGACAGCATGGAAAGAGGACTTGGCTGCATGATAGGTGGTCACTGCTGAACTCTGCCGACGCCCAGCAGTGACTCCTGCAAGTTGCCTGTGGAGTCTGAGCTGAAACTGAAGATTTGAAATATCTTTTAAAAAATGAAGAAAAGATTTAAAAAACAACTGCAAGGAAGCTGCAGAGCCTCTTGCAGCCCGTGAAGTCCAGGATCAGGTGTTCCCAGTTTGGAATTGCTTCCTTTCCAGCTCTCCTTCTGGAGAAGAGGAGACTTGAAGAGGACCTCATTGCTCTCTCCAAGTACCTGACAAGAGGTCAGGATGAAGTGGATGTTGGGCTCTTCTGCCGTGCCTCAAGTGAAAGGATGAGAGGAGGTGGCCTCAAGTTGCACTAGGGGAGGTTCAGATTGGATATTGAATATTGGATATAGAAAAAAACCCAAACAAACACTGAAACAAACCTGATCACCCTTTGGTGGTCAGGCATTGCAATTAGTTGCCCAGGGAGCTAGTGCAATCTCTGGAAACATTCCAGAGGCACCTGGATGTGGCAGCTGGGGGTATCACTAGGGTGGCGCTGTGTTGGTGTTTGGACTGGAAGATCTTGAAGGCCTTTTCCAGCCTTGAGGATTCTGTGACTGTTTTTTCTAAATGAAGGCTGTGGAGAGCCCAGACATGGTCACCGTGGAGAGAGCATCCCCTCAGGCTGGTCATGGTGGGTGTTTGACCAGATCTCCTGTAAAGGTGCTGATTCTCTTCTTACGGAGCTCTGTGCTGCAAACACCGCCGTGTTATTGACACCGGGCCTTAAAACCACGGGAATGCAGAGAGGGAACGTTGGCCAGCGAACAAGAACGGCTCCCCTCAGTGTCAGTCACAGAGGGCTCGTTCTGAGAAAGAAAACAGGTCTGTCCAGGAAGCGCTGGGCTCTGCCGTGTTGGTGCTGAGCAGCCTCCGTGGCCGTCACCGTGAGCTGGGGGATCCTGGTGCGTGCGGGGCCGCGGGTCCTGGCAGTGGCCGTCACATGCCCCCGGCAGCTCCCGCTATAAAAACAGCAGCTCCACCGAGAGCGACCTTCAGCATGGCTCCCAACGTTCCCCGTGTTATTTTTAACCTGTCTGGGTAAATTTCCAATACAAAGGCCAGTGCCAATCTGATGTGCTCGCTTTCCCAAATCCTTATCTTTTGCTTTCTAGTGCACTGACGCATCGTATGGAACAGCAAGTTTCGGGCTTGGGTAGAGCTTTGCTTGTATGGCCACAGCACCAGAGAGAAATTTCAGCTCTGTTTTACCGCTAAATACATTTATTTTTCAAGAGGCGCTTTTTTTTTTATTATTTTTTTTTTAAGATGGGTTTTAGCAATTTTTTTATCTTTTTAAAGAAAAATACTTGAACTGTGGTTTAAAAATAGCTGAAGGCTGTACTTTGATTAGGTTGCTGTGGCACTGACGTCAGCGGGTGACATTTATCTCTGTATGGATTTGTCGCCCTGTTGACTAAGGCTGTATTTACACAATTGGGGATATTTCTGTCCGCTGTGGGGGGAACCAGCAACAGCTCTGCCCCAGTGGTGTCCTTGGTCCTCTGTATTCCTGACCTCTGCCTCTCTCCTGTGCTGCTTCATTCCGTCCTGCAACGGGGATTTTTTAGAGGGTTGTTTTAGGTATTGACATTGCCATGAAGGTCCAGGCATGATGATGATGATGATGATGATGGCTTGGTGGAGAAGGATGCTGGCAGAGAGATGCTGAACTTGACTTGGACTTGGCAAAGCATCAGGTATGAGCCTGGGTGGGTCCTGGCTGGATGGCTCTGTGAACAGACAGGTAATGGATGTTCTCCAAACAGGAATTACAGAAAATAGGTCCCGAACAAGTGAACTAAATGTGAAAAGGGAAGAAAAAGCAGTGAGCAGTTTCAGCCCAGCATGGCTTCAAGTGCAGTGTCACTTATTGTCACTTTTATACTCTGTCACGTATTGAATGTTTTCATCCAGTGTAGCTGCTGTAATTCACTTTTTTTTAAGCTGTAATTATTGCTCTTGGGGTTTCCTTGGCCCCAAATCCCACTGTTCCAACAGCAGCAGAAAGCACTAAGTTTCCTATAAGCACTCTTGTCTAAGATCCAGTTCCTGGAGCATAAGTTTTTCCAAAAGGAAGTTTCCATAGAATCTCAGAATGGTTTGGGCTGGAAAGGACCTGAAAGCCCATCCAGTTCCATGGGCAGAGAGGGACACCTTCCACTGTCCCAGGCTGCTCCAAGCCCAATGTCCATCCTGCCCTGGGACACTTCCAGGGATCCAGGAGCAGCTACAGCTTCTCTGGGCAAGTGCTCTTAAAGGTTTGCCTGTTTTAGGGGGATGCGCTTGGAATAACTTCTAATTTATCCCTGACACTGAGACAATAATAAAGGGAAACCTCTAGAAATGAACTTAATTAAAGGCTGATACAAATTAACTTGCAGACTTTTTCTATTTATCACACTGTTCCAGTCTGTTTTCCAAGGAATCGTGGGTTTAGATCCGTGAGCCTTGTCAGCTCCGCAGGGAGGAGGCAGCTGATGCTGGCTGGCTTCAGGAAGGCATGAAATGTGTTTGTGTCTTCTGGAGCTGTGAATTAACTGTGGGACTCCTCTGTGATGGGCACACAGTCACGGATTTGGCAGATTAATCACACTGACTCGTGCAGAGCCTTTACCTGGCCCTCATCCCGTGGCAGGAGGGAAAGGAGCACTAATTAACATCCTGGACACAGAGCCTGCTGGCACAGGAGTACATTTTGGTGCTGGTTTCAGGCAGCTGGTGATGTACGTGTGGAATAGATTTTCCCCAGATTTCACAGTGGATGAAACCTGTGGAGTGAAATGCCATTATCTCTGCTGCTAACCCGTCTGTATTTGGGGATTTTTTTCCCCAAACAGCAATTCTTTGGGCTGCACTCACCTGCAGGCTCGCTGCCACTGCTGCAAAGTGTTTCCTCTGCGAGCTGGAGCATGGCACAGAGTCAAGCTGATTGTTTCACATCTCACCCCAAGGCAGCCGCTCCTTTCTAAATCTCTCTAATCTTCCCTTGAAAAGACAAGAGAGCTGGGAGGAGCTGCTGTCTGGTGGCATCCATGCTGGGGAGGGAGGGCTTGCTTTCATCTCTGCCACCGTCCCCCCAAGTTCCAGCTTTTCCAGTGTCTTGCCTCATGAGTGTCTGGATGAAGGCTGTAAGGTCAGTCAGTAGTGCAGGAGTTTGATAAATGGGAATTTCTACTGGCTTGTATGTCTAAAAATATGCTTGTGTGTCCAAAACACATGTTGAATATGGATATTTATGCACAAATATACAAATATTTGCATCCCCTGTGCAGAAGGCAGCATCTGGGTGACATCCCTGTCCATGGTAGGGGGGTTGGAGTGAGATGATCCTAAAGGTCCCTTCCAACCCACACCATTCTGTGATTCCATGATCTGGTCTCCATCCCCAGAGAGGGACAGCAGCCAGCAGTGAGGACAGCAATGGTTAAACACAATATTTTGCATTCATTTGGCCAAGGCTGACTGGAGCTTGCCTTTTTTGTATCTAAAGGAATGGAAAAAGGTCTCCTGGGCACTTCTTCTTAAGATGTGAAGAGGGAAATGCCTTCTCACCTGCTGAGGCTGCAGCGGGGCGTGTGCAGACTGTGTTAGCCTGGAGGTCGAAGGGTTTATGACTCTTTGGAAAGGCTCTTCAGGCTCAGAGGGTGTAGTAATGGATATTTAGGCATTTCTGTCGGGGTTGCTCTGCTGTTTTGGTGCTGGCTGAGCTCCCCTGGGTTTTAAAGCAGCTGCTTAGGTGAAACCTTGGCATCCCTAATGTGATACGCTGCTGCCTCAACTGGAAGAGATGAATTTCTCTAGCAATGCTCAGCATTAACTTCTGCACTTGCAACAGAGGTCGGAGCCTTGCTCAACAGCCCGGCAGCCCTTGAGGTGAGAGCTGGTTTTGCAATGCACATCCAGCAGAAATTAACCCGGGTACAGCACTGGGGGGAAAACAAAGGCTTGCTGGTGGTTTTCCCCTCTTTTCCAGTGGCTTCTGCTGCAGATGAAAGTGAGTTTCAGGGCCCCGAGCTGTGTGTGTACGGTGAGCAGGCTGCAGGCTGCAGCCTTGGCTCTCTCCTGCAGTTTGTCATTAAATTTTAAAATGGAAAAGCGATAAGGAATCTCTGTGCAGGGAACATTCCTCATGCCGTGGAGTTAAACTGCAGCTTTTGGATCCTGCTCCGAAAATCTGATTAACCTGAAAGAGATGAGGTGTGCCCTGGATGATGCCAGATAAAGCAAAGCGCTCACACGTGTGGTTATTGCTTCTCTACCTGTTTATAGCGGCTTCCCAGCCTTTATTTGCTCCGATAGAATCGTTGGAGAATGCTGTGGGGCAGGGGCAAATAACTATTGAAGTCGAAGGAATAGCCTTCAGAGAAATTGGACTTTCCCAAAACAGGAGCTGGATACAGAGCTTCCCATAGAAATCATCCAAAAGGCTCGTGCAGATAGGATTAAACAAGGATTTATGGCGAGTGAAACGGAGAGAATTGGCTTTAGGGTTCTTTAAACAGCAGAAGAATAGCGTGGAAGGAGATTATGGCTCTCCTCTGCCTGCATCCAGCTGCACGTGACGGCTTTTGCAGCTGTATTTTTGGAGCATCTTTCCCCAGCTCACCTAGAATCCCCAGCTCGAGGCGTCGCAGCTGCTGCCAGCCCTGCTGCCTGCGAGCAGCTGCTGTATTGACAGGCACGTTTTTACCCCGGGAGATGCCGGCGGTGTGGAAATGAGCGAGAAACAACTGTTTATATAATCCGCCCGTGCAGATCAATCCCTGGGAAAACAAGCTGCTCCCTGTCTGCAGCGGCAGCGGCAGCACACACCTTGAGCTGCTATAAATAGCTCCAGTGCCTCTTCCCAGGGCCAGCTCCAGGGCCTTTGTGTTCTGCTGGGGTGGAAAACCGCTCAGGAAACTGGCAGTGATTCCCACCGCGGGGGAGGCGGGGGCTCAGAGTCTCCCTGCTCCTCGGGGATTCTCTTGGGAAACTGCCCCTTCCCTACCCGCATCTCTGCTGTACTGAATTTCAGGGAATTATGGAATAGTCTGAGTGGGAGGGACATTAAGTTATCGCACTCGTCACTCTATGCCATGGACAGGGACACCTTCCACTATCCCACGTTGCTCCAAGCCTCATCCAGCCTGGCCTGGACACTGCAAGCATCCAGGGGCAGCCACAGCTTCTCTGGGCACCCTGTGCCAGCCCCTCCTCACCCTCTCAGGGAACGATTCCTTCCCAATATCCCATCTAAATCTACCCTCTTTCAGCTTAAAGCCATTCCCTGTGTCCTGTCCCTCCATCCCTTTTCCCCAGTCCCTCTCCAGCTCTCCTGGAGCCCCTTTATACCCTGGAAGGGGCTCTGAGGTCTCCCTGGAGCCTTCTCCTCTTCAGGTAAACACCCCCAACTCTCTCCTTCCCCTAAATGCCAAATTGGTATCCAAGTGATGTAAGTGATTAATCAGCCAAAGCTCCTCAGGAATCATATCCCTGACGTATCTGGAAAATTCTGTGCAGTTTTACAGTGAATATTTGAACTTGGTGATTCTTTAAGTCACAGTCAAAGCCCTGTGTATCAGGAGCACGATTGGGGTCAGCTCTGCAGCTAGTTCCTGCTCTGTGATGGCAATGTTTGCTTTGTTTGGGTGACTGACACGTTTTTAGTCAGGCAGAGCAGGCACAGAATAAGCAAACAAGCCGGTACCGAGCATTTCAGCCACGCAGAGCAGAGCAGAGCCGAGGCGCTGCAGCCTCGAGCCGCGGCATTCGTGGTGATCCCCGGCTTGTGGTGGCTTCATCCCACGCTCCCATGCTCTGGTCACTCATTACACAGGCAGTAAAGTTCTGTTCCTCGGTCGTGCCGCGAGCTGCAGCTCTGGGAGCAGCTCCTTGCAGCCAGGGTACAGCACTGCTCAGCGTGTCAAGGACTCTGCTCTCGCTGACCTCCCGTAAATTAGGATTTGTGGTTTTTTACCATAATGGAGGTTTTTACCTGAGTGTTTCTGTTAGAGGTGGACTGGGGAGTCCTGGGAGAAGTTTGCTGTGCTGCAGGATCTCTTCCTTGGGTAACTTCTCTCTGCAGCAGCACTCTTGAGAGCTTAGCAAAAACAAATTTTCTTCCCACAATCTTAATTCCTTACTCTTTCTCTCTTCCCTCTCCTTTCTCTTCTCTAATGCTGGACAGAGTCGAGCAAAATCTTTTAGAGGTTTTGCATTTTTCCTTTTTTTCTGAAGGTTTTCAACAATCACTCCTGCTTAAAAGTTTCTAAAAGAAAGCAAAAAGCCAACCCATATTCTGTTTCAGATTGGATAACTAGAAATCATCGACATGGGCTCTTCCAGAGGTTTGAGCACCGTTCCTTGGGCCAGTGCCTTTCACTTGGTTTGCTGTTCCAAGAAATCCAGTGTGGGATTAGATCCCTTAGTGCTGCCCTTGCTGTTTAACCATCTCTTAATGTTAATTAAGGTGGTGCTGTGGAACACCCTAAAAAGGGTCTGCGCCCTGAATAGGCTTCTCATATTTACAGAGAACACAATTTGTTGTCTGTAATTTTTAAATGTGGCTGTTACATAGGCTGATCCTGTGGAATGCCAGAATGATTTGGGTTGGAAGGGACCTTAAAGTTCATCCCATTCCACCCCAGCCATGGGCAGGGACACCTTCCACTGGACCAGAGTGCTGCTCCAAATCCCATCCAGCCGGGCCTTTTGCACACTTCCAGAGATCCAGGGGCAGCCATGGTTTCCCTGGGAAGCCTCGGACAGTGCCTCACCACCCAATCCCACTGGGCAGCACACATCCTGAATTGGCTCAATATTTTTAGGGTTTCACACAGTGCAAATCCTGTCATTAGGAGGAGCATCTGAATAGATGAAAGATCCTTGTAAGAACATTTTTTTAGGGAATATTGTGTGCAGAAGGATTTTAAAAACCACACCAGGTTTAAGGGATGCCTGGCAGGATGAAACCTTTGGGAGCTGCTGCTTCCACTTGGAAAATTGTGGAAGGATTATTGGGTACCAAACAGCAAACTAGTTCAGTTTGCTAAAATGCTAAAACCATTTAACTTTTAAAACTTTTTATTTTTTAAAAATTCTTTTAAAATTATTTGATTCCTTTTTAATAGAGTGTAATTTGAGGTAATTCCTCATGAATTTGAAGTTTTTGAATGCTTACATCACAAAGTTTAACACTTTTGAAGAATACAGGATATGTAAAATATTGATAGGGACAAGGGCTAAGGGATTTAAGCTAGAAGTGGATCCATTTAGATCAGATATAAAAAAGAAGGGTTTTTTACATTGAGGGTGGGCAGGCCCTGGCACAGGGTGCCCAGAGAAGCTGCGGCTGCCCCTGGATCCCTGGAAGTGTCCAAGGCCAGGCTGGACACTGGGACTTGAAGCAGCCTGGGACAGTGGAAGGTGTCCCTGTCCTGGAACGAGATGAGCTTTAAGGTCCCTTCCAAACCAAACCATTCTGGGATTCCATGCCAACAAGCTGAACAGTGGTTATTCTCAATGATGAAAAATCTGTGGTTGTGGTTGTGCAAAGTACAAAACTTCTGGTGTAAAATACTAGGAAAAGCTGAAATACAAAGAGGTGATGGAATTGCTTTGAAATAATTTTTTGGTCTCTTTTCTTGAGGTGTCAGTGTGTGCATTAAGCATTCTGTGCAGCTGGGAAAAATGTTTTGTTTTTAATTTTAGCCCTGCTAATAAAGTCTTGTCATGTATGTCAATGAAGCAGAAAGAAAATTACTCCAGAACTAACTGTAGGTTGTCATTAAAGCTGATTTCCTGCATTAAGCCAAAAACAAGGCAGGATTTAATTTCTGGACTTCCTAAAGATGTTAGTCACGCTGACAGCTTCCTAAGCCCCAAACCCTGAGAGCTATAGAAATTTATCCTGTATATGAAAGTGTTTGCTCTTGTCTGTCACCTTGTCCTGATCTTCACATGTTGATTTCCTGCTGCCCTCTCTATTTTTAAAAAAATTTGCTTCAGCTTCCAGCTGTTGACTCTTGCAGGCAGCTGCTTGTAGGGTGCTGCCTGCAGAATCCCTCCCTGAACTAAGAGTAAGAAGTGATCTGTTGTTTGGAGAGCACAGCTGAAGGCACCTCCTGCCAGATTCCTGGGCAGCAGTGCCAGGGGGGAAACTCCTGCCACGACTGCATGGGCACTGCTGAACTTCAGGAGGGTTTTGTCTTTTGAGTTGTGTTTGGGTTTTTTTTTCAACGATGACTAAGCCAGAACCTGAGGAGAGGTGACAACTGCAGTGCCATGGGATTAAACTTTGTGTGCTTCACTCTTTCGTGGTAGTGTGTTTCTGAGAACTCTCTCATTGTGCTCTGCTCCCCCTCCCTCCCTACTTTCACCCTCGAGAGTTAGTTCTAAATGCTGGAGCTGATGGAATGACTTCCCCTTAGGCTGCTCCAGCTGCAGCAGTGCAGAGATGTTGAAGGCACTTTTGGACCAGGTGGAAGGGCTGTGTGGCACTGGAAGCTCTTTGAGGCTTTGCCCTTCATTTGAAATCTCTTCTCTGCAGTGGAGTAGCACTGTTTCGGAGAGCCACAGAGTCCCCAGAGCTGGGAGGGACACACAAGGATGATCCAGCCCAAGCCCTGAGACACAGAGCAGAGCCCAGGGCAGGGGGGTGTGCCAAGAGGTGCCCGTCTGGGGTGCACTGAGGTGCAGGTGCCCTGCCTCTGGAACTCTCTGCTTGGGGTCTGTTTTCTCCCAGGATCCTGGATGCTGCTGCCAGCTTGGTTGAGGGTTTATCTCCAGCTAAGCATAAGGCAGAGGTGGGTGGAGGTGAGCCTGGTGGAACTGGGAGGGAGGACACTTCCACTGCTCATCCCGAATGGAGCTACTTTCCCTGGGTCACTGCAGGGCAGCTGGGCCCAGATTCCAGCTGGGAAATCAGGTGGTGCTGGGAGAGCCTCAAAACACCAGGAGCCAGAGGGCTGTGAGTGATACACGGGTCAGGGCAGCTCTTTGGGAAGTTCAGGTGCAAACATGAACTTGTTCTGGCAAAGCCAGCTCAGGATTCTCAGATCAGAGGCTTTGGCCTGGACTGCTGTGCTAGCAGAGCTGAAGGCTGAGGAACAGAGGTTTGGTGCAAACCACTGGGCAGATCTTGACACTCTTTTCCACCCCTAATCCACTGAAATCCACTTTTCCACCCCAAGGTGCTCCTTGATTGAAGAAGTCATGGCTGTTGGAATTTTCTTACCTACAGTCACGTTTGTCTTGCAATGGTTTATGAGAAAATTAGTATGAAACAATGTCTTCATTTTTTTTTGTGGTGTTGGCAGGATCTTTGTACATTCTCTTTTGTCCCCTAATTGTTTGCAGGAACATAATGGTGTCATTTTCATGAGTTAATTATGGTAGGAGGTTGTTTGCTCTCTTTGTGCGTGGTGTGAGAGCTGCAGCAGCACAGCCCCAGCCTGCTGCTGGTGGCAGGAACCCTCCTGTGGCCCAGCAGCTCTTCCCCCAAATCCCACTCTTTTCCAGCTAGGAGAACCAGGTGTTTGTGATCCCAATTCCCACTCTTTTCCAGCTAGGAGAACCAGGTCTTTGTGATCCCAATTCCCACTCTTTTCCAGCTAGGAGAGCCAGGTCTTTGTGATCCCAATTCCCACTCTTTTCCAGCTAGGAGAGCCAGGTGTTTGTGATCCTAATTCCCACTCTTTTCCAGCTAGGAGAGCCAGGTGTTTGTGATCCGTGCTGTTTCTCTCGGATTTGTGAATCTTGTGGGTAAGTTGGGCAGAGTATGGGACGATCGTGGAGTGTGCTCCAGGCTGATCCTGCATTCCAGCCTGACCCATTCTGTGATCCCAGCTTCATCCACATCCATGGCTGGCCTATGCAGGGCCTCACGAAGTGCAAGGAAAGCGGGACCAGTTCGGGGCCAGCACAGGAGCTGCAGTTTGGGGCTCTTTCCGAAGGCGCCTTTATGAAATGGGAGAAAACTTTTTTTGTCCCAGGCCCGAACCAGCCTGGCCCTGCTCTTGAGAAGCTCGGGGGATAGAAAAGGAGAAGGGGAAGTGTCTTTACTGTGAGAGAGAGGGAGTAGGCTGGGGTCGGGCATGGAGAGCGTGCCTTGGCTGTATTCGACACTGATCTCCCCCGGCCAGCTGTGAGCAGGTACAGCGAGCTGCTAACTACACACCTGCGTCCGAAGATTTATTACAGCCTGGGAAAATCCAGAATGCCTTTTGTGGGAAGGGGGGGGAGGAGGGGGAATCGGCCCTCCCTTCTGTGGAGGGCCTGGTTTGAGCGCGGCCCCGCGGTGCAGAGTCCCGGGGCACAGCAGCGAGCTTGTCCCGTCGCTGGCTTGGTGCGGTGACAGCGGCGAATCACCCGCCCAGCTCCTGATTTGCGTCAATCAAACCACATTTAAGGGCGCCTTTGTTCGCAATCTGGAACGCCAGGGCCGCTGCTTCAGCAGCTCCTCTCTGGCAGCCCGGGCTCAGCTCCGCGGACACAGCCCGTGCTTTAAGGGATGCTTGCTGTTCTTTCCCTCCCAGCCCTGTCCCGCTGGATGCCGGGTGTGTAAATTCATCTTGGAACGCACAGATTTGGGCTTGTCTCCGAGAGGTCTCGGTGTGGGAGCACAGCGTTTCTGCCCAAGGTTGCTGTGATAGGCATTTTGGGGAAGGGATGCGGGTTTGTGTTTGCATTTCATTACCTGCAGGTTTCGGTTTCTTGGTTTTTTTCTTAAGAAGAATTTCAATCGAATGAAAATTTCTCCAGGAGCATTTGGGCAACGCTGTCAGGCCCAGGGTGGGATTCTTGGGCTTGTCCTCTGCAGGGTCGGGTGCCGGATGGGATGATCCCTGCGGGTCTCTTCCAACTCAGTAGATTCTGTGATTGTTACAGGATCCTCTTTCTGACCTAGAAACTGTGACTGCCATAGGATCCAGGCAAATGCAAAACTGCCATGAGCCAGGCAAAGGCAGCGCCGAAATGCAGCTCCCAGCTCGGGGGGGGGATTGCAAGCTCAGAAATAAATCCCATTGGCAAACTCAGCCCTGGGGTGGGACATGACTTGATGCTGCTGTGCTGCAGTGCAGGAAGGCTTTTGGAGAGGTACTAAACCCTCCAAAAGCCAGCCAAACCCCACAAGAGTTTTATCTGCTCTTCACTTCAAATCTCTGGTACCTTAGAGAGGTCTCCAAACTGGATACAGATATGTAAAACCGGACACAGAGCTGTTCCTGGGAGCTGGCTGAGGTTTTGTGGGTTCCCTTGGAGCCCACATGGTGAGGGCCACCTTGGGCAGATGGTGCTTCTCTTGATGTGTGCAAAGTCACTGGAAATCCTTCTTTCTTTTCCACCTCTAAGTATCCTCCTTTCACTTGTATCCTCCTTTCACTTGTGAGTGTGAGACCACATTCCCTCCTCTCCTCTCTCCTCCCAGCCTCCAGGGCTGGTAGCTGAGGTCCTGTTCCACTCCCATGTCCCTGTCCAGGCACTCTCTGCGCTCCCTTGTCCTAAATGCACCCCTGACCCAGTTCATTCCCAAACCACTTCCCTGTCTCTCCCTCTCTTTGCTCTTCCATTGAAGTCTTTTCTCCTGCTTCCCGTCCCCCTCTGGCACAAGTCCTTGTGCTCATCAAAACATTGATCTCATGGGCTGTAGCCTTGCCAGCATAATAAGGCCACTGCTCTTCCAAGCACTTTCTTTTTTTCCCCTCTCTCTTTACAAACACAGAAACAATTTTTACTTTTATTTTCTTCGTTGGGCTCGCTCTCACTATTTTTCAGGCTGAAATTAGAGGATTAATTCCTGCTTTCCTGCTGACAGTCGTGAAAACGAGCTAATTTCCAAGTGTCAGGATGCTGATCCTTCTCTCATTCAGTTCCCAAAGAAGGTAATAAAAGAACTATAAGAATAAATCGCTGAAGCAGATGCAGCACATGGGCATATGGTGGTCTATTAATTCCCCGTGTTCCACCCAGCTTTTAAAATAAATCAATAAATGTTGATAAAACACTAGAGAGCATGCAGGGTTTTTCCCCTCCACCCATCTTTTCCTGCTCTGGACTCTCCGTTAATTTTGGCAGGTTTTGGACAAGCTCAGAGTTTCCCCATGGAAACGAACACTCACAGGCCTGCCTGCCTCGTTCTCCACACTTGGGGGATCTTGTTCCCAGCTGGTTTTACTCCTCTGAGGCAGTCCCTGGCACAGGCTGCGCACAGGCTGCCCACAGGGCAGTGAGGGAGTCCCCATCCCTTGAGGGATTTAAAAGACAAGTGGATGTGGCATCTGGGGACAGGATTTGGTGGTGGCCTTGGCAATGCTGAGGGAACAGTTGGATTCGATGATCACAGAGGGCTGTTTTTGATTTCATGGTTCTATCAAATAGGTCTTTCCTCTGCTTGGGATTTTGTGCTGATCCTTGTCCTGTTTAAAGGTATATCAGAGGTGTTTAGGGGCTCCTCAGGGAGCTGCTCTTCCTCAGCCTGGCTGGGGTGGGAGACAGTACAGGAAAGCCCTCTGGAGTCAGATGGATCCGCTCGGGTTTGTGGGTTATTTAACGAGTTCTGACTGCTTAATGAGGCACCCAAGTAGATTTCTAGCATCTTCTGACTCACCTTGTCATGCAGGACGAGTGGCTGCTTAATCCCCCAGTGTTTTCATGGATCCTTGGCCACCTAATGCTGCTTTTCCAGGCCACCCAAGCCTCAGGAATACTTGAAGCCAGAGGGAGGCTGGGCACCTGCCCAGACCGATGCTGCTGCTCCCCTGCCCAGAAGTTACCAGAGCTGTAAAGCTCAGCAGTCACAGCTGCAGGGACTGGATTGTTTGGAATCAATCAGATCAAACAATCAATCAGACAGATTGCTGGCCTCTGATTTGTGAACAGCTGCATTTTGAAATTGGGGGCAGCTGCAGTTAAGGCTCAGGAGTGAGGAAAAGGCAGGGATATAAAAAGACAGGGACACCTTCCATTATCCCAGGCTGCTCCAAGCCCTGTTCAGCCTGGCCTGGGACACTTCCAGGGATCCAGGAGCAGCCACAGGTTCTGTGGGCACCCTGTGCCAGGGCCTCCCCACCCTCCCAGGGAACAATTCCTTCCCAACATCCCATCCATCCCTGCCCTCCTCCAGCTTAAAGCCATTCCCCCTTGTCCTGTCACTCTGTGCCCTTGTGAAAATCTCCTTTCCTCGCTGTGTATCCTGAACAAGCTGAAAAAGCAGGAGGGAGAATACTTTTTCCATCCTCAGCTAAAGGAAAGCTTTTTGGCAGTAATTCAGTGGAAATTAAAGTTCAATCTTTCTATTAGCTTGACTTACATGGAAATTGTTAAATACTCCGAGATGCCGTCGTTCTGGAATTTAGGACTGCACTTGGAAGTTTTTTGGGGATGTTTCTGCTTTTTTTCACCATTTTCTGAGTCCTTGATTTGCCCCTCGACTTTTCTAACCTCTTCACAACAATAAGTCTTCGTGTTTTCTTTATTCTTTCACTCTTCTAAGTGCTACTTCTGAGCTCCAGCCTGTCAATATTAACTCAGAATCCTCAGGCCAGGGCCTTCTGTTTTATGCTGGTTTAGTCAGTGATGTTCCCTTTGATTTGAGAACTGCAGATGCTTCAAGAACCCTTTTACCCTTCAGCAGCAGAGCTGCTGGAGTGCTCTTGGAGGGCAAGCTGGAGCCTGGTTCCTTGCCCTTCCCAGGGATTAGACAGACAAAAACTGGTGAAAAATGGATTGATAAAATTTCAGAATATCCTGAGTTGGAAGGAGCCACAAGGATCATCCAGTCCAGCTCCTGGCCCTGCACAGGACACCCCAACAATCCCACTCTGTGCCTGAGAGTGTTACCCAAATGCTCCTTGAAGTCTTGATAATGTATGTATGACTAGAATTTCCACTTGGGATTTTAACTTGAAATGAAAATGGTTTATTCTGAGAATCTGTGCAAAGGCTCTTTGTCCCTTGGAAATACAAACTCAGCTTCGACTGAGTACTTCAAAAATACAGGTTTTAATTTGTATTAGATTATGTGGAGGGGGGTTGTTTATTATTATTTTGTTTTAATTAATCCTTTTGCTGGTCTGCAGGCACAGTTGTTTTGCTTTTATAAAAAAGTTATCACAGAGGCAGAAATGAGGTTGGAGGAGCAAGATGAGGAAGGGAAGGATTCTTACAAAAAAGCTGGAGAGGGATTTCTCACAAAGCCAAGGAGTGATGGGATGAGGGGAATTGGCCTTAAGCTGAAGGAGGGCAGGGTTAGATGGGATATTGGGAAAGAATTGCTCCCTGTGAGGGTGCGGAGGCCCTGGCACAGGGTGCCCAGAGCAGCTGTGGCTGCCCCTGGATCCCTGGCAGTGTCCCAGGCCAGGCTGGATGGAGTTTGGAGCAGCCTGGGACAGTGGAAGGTGCCCATGGCAGGGGGTGGAACACCAGCTCCACACTGGTGGTGTGCCTCCTTAAGAGGGAAGCTCCCTTAACCTTGGGCAAACAAGAGCCCCTTGGATCTGTGTCTCCAAACTGCACCTTCCAAGTGCTTTGTGGTGGTTTTTATGCAGAGTATCTACTTCTGAGGAGAGATGGTGATTTTGTGTGTGCAGAACAAAACCCACCAGCTCGTGTTTCTAATGGTGTCCACAGGGTAAGAGCGGCTTTGCCTCAGGTGGTTTTGTTCATGGTTTTTGATGTGTGTTTAGGGAACCTGGCCTGAGGTGCTGCCCCAGGTGGGAGCTGGCTCAGCTCCCCCTGTCTGGGAGCCACGCTTGAATCCTGGGGTCACTTCTGAACCCCTCGTGACAGGAGGGACAATGAGGGGTGGAGCGTGTCCGGGGAGGGGAACGGAGCTGGGAAGGAGCTGGAGCCCCAGGAGAGGCTGAGGGAGCCCGGAAGGGGCTCAGGCTGGAGCAAAGGAGGCTCAGGGGGGCCCTTCTGGCTCTGCACAGCTCCTGACAGGAGGGGGCAGCCGGGGGGTCGGGCTCTGCTCCCAGGAACAGGGACAGGAGGAGAGGGAACGGCCTCAGGCTGGGCCAGGGGAGGTTTCAGATTCTGGATATTATGAGAAATTTCTTCCCTGAAAGGGTGCTCAGGCATTGGGCCAGGTTTCCCAGGGCAGTGGTGGAGCCACCGTGCCTGGAAGTGACAAGGTGTGTGAATGTGGCACTTGAGGGCATGGTTTGGGGCCTGTTCTGAAGACCCCCATTTCTGTGCCCCCATCCTGGTGCCTTTTTGCTCTGCCCTTCCCCCTTTAGCTGAGGCACAGTGCAGGGCTGGTGTCTCCAGCACTCATGGCCACGGAGCTGCCTGTGCTGTCACAGCTTCGTGTCCTGCAAAGTCCGTCCTACCCTCCACCAGCCAGGCTTTGTTTGAGTGGAAATGAAGTGAATCAAGGGGAGACCAGGCTGGAGGACACCAAACAAGCTCAAAAGAGCCACACCAAACTCCCCTCTCTTCTACATCTCCTTTCAAGCGTGGAGGAAATGATTCAAACTGTCTGAACTAATCTCTAATCCCACACATCTCTTTGGAGCTCCACTTAGCCCCAGATGATGGAACTGGTGGTGGTAATCACGATTTAAGAAGCAGTACAATAACCTGGAAGCCTGTAGGTTGTTGATAGTTTGTTCTCTTCTTGGCACCCTACAGTTTTTAATTTCTTGGGGTGAAAAAATCAGCCATCCTTCCAAGACTTCAAGGTGCTGCTTCTGCTTCCTGCTGTGTTTTTTCAGGACGTGGCACTCGGGTTGAGAGAACTGCCAGGGAAACCCCCGTGCCCTGTGCTGTTGCCTGGTTTTTGGAAGGGCAGGGGAGAGTAGGAGCATCCTGTCCTGGGGTGACCCCCCCTCTGGTGAGACAAAGCTCTGCTGATGGCTCTCACTCCTTTGGCTGCTTTGCTCAAAAGCTTATGGGTACTGTGAAGTCTCTCTTTCACAGGCAGAGCTTCCCAAGCAAAGCTGAAATCCAGCTCTTACCCCCCAAGCAGGGCCAGGAAGGTGTTGTTTTAACCAGCTGTATCTTATTTTCTTACTTTTTTTCACATTTCCTGAAGTTTGTGCTGCCCATCTCCCTTCTCACAGTAACTCCACGTCCTCTGCCCTGGGAGCTTCCTCCTTTGCAGTCAGCTCTCAGTTCCTTATCCTCTCTTTACCTTTCTGCTGGGTTTTGGTGGCTGACACTGATAAATGGATTTTATTGATGGTGGACAAGATGGATGGAGTGTGCATAGTAGGAGTGTTCTAGGAAACAAAATTGCTAAAAGCAGAGGCAGATGCTTCTGATCTGTAACAGTGCTGTACAAGCACATTGGTGTCTTGTGCTGGAAATATCAACAGGTGATTAAATATAAAATATTTTGGATCTCACCCATTCATTGTAAGTGGCAGATGAATTTGTTTTGAGGCAAAGTCAGTCCAGTGCATGTGGCACGTGGGGACACAGTTTAGTGGTGGAGTTGGCAGTGCTGGTGGAGTGGTTGGGCTTGGTCTTAAGAGGTTTTTTCCAGCTTTAATGATTCCATGATTTGGTAGGAGACCAGTGACTGGCAGGGTGGCAGGTCTGGGGTCAGGGGTCTAGAAAAGTGGCTTGGGGAGTGCTGCCTTTCCTTGAACTCAGTCTTCCTCTTGGTGCCCATTATTTTCCACATTAAAAAATGAGACACATCAAAAGGGGTAGTTTGGGCACGGGTGTTCTGTAGCTCTAGGCTGAGGAAGCCAAAGTTTGTGGTACCTTCATGAGCCCAGCCCAGGAATACAAATGTCTGAGGAGGATCGTTGTTATCCAGAGCTGTTCATCCTTATCCAAGAGCCTGGTTCTGCTCTCATATTGTCTCATGGAATGGGAGCGCTGGCAAATCACGGAATCAAGGAATGGTTTGGGTTGAGAGGGACCTTAAAACTCACCCAGTTCCGCCACCCCCCACTGTCCCAGGCTGCTCTGAGCCCCCTCCAACCTGGCCTTGGACACTTCCAGGGATCCTGGGGCAGCCACTGCTTCTTTGGGCACCCTCCCAGGGAACATTTCCTTCCCAATATCCCATCTCTCCCTGCCCTCTGGCAGTGGGAAGCCATTCCCTGTGCCCTGTCCCTCCAAGCCTTGTTAAAATCCAGAGCTTTGGGGTTTGTTGTGGTGGATGTGTTAGGAAAAGCGTGCCTGCCTCCCTCTGGGAGCTGGATGGGAGAGGAAGATCTGCTCCAGGCTGGGGCTCCCACAGCCTAGGAACACACTGAGGCTCTGTGTGGTGCTGAGACAGCTGGGTGGAAGGGATCCACATAAATCAATACCAGGAAAACAAGCATGGCATCTGCAGCACGAAGGAAAAGGGAGAAGTGTGAGGCTGGATACGTGGAGGGAGACTTTTGGAAGTGCCTGGCTTTCTGTCCTTCGGTTGGAAATCCAGCTGCTGGGCTGCATTTTTTTTTTCATGCTGCATTCTTCTTTTGGAGTATTGTTTGTGCTACCCTTGAACAGTGACTGCCGAAGCTTCTTCACTTGTGTGGGCAGCCCTGGAAGTCTGTTTTCCATCTTTCAGAAGATTCCAGCTAGTTAGGGTTCCTTTGTCAATCAATTTTCTCTTGTTTACCAGGGTATTAGGAAGCTGGAAGAGAAGCAGTGTGTGTTTTGCCTTAGGAAATATCAGCAGTCCAGTCACCATTCCAGAAATTCCTCTCAACTCATTTTTTTTCCTGTCTGTAGCAGGGCTCACAAAGATTGTGAATGCTGTAAATGTAAATCTGAAAAGGTCAAACCTCATGTATGCCAGAGACAGGAGTGCAAGATGACAGCGATGCAGGGGCACAGTGAATTTTAAACCTTGGCTCGAGAACAAGATGTTCAAAAAAACCTGTCCAAGGACATGCCTTGGGTATTGAGGTGGAGTTTATTTGTGTTACTCGGTGGCTTCTTAACATGCAGCAGAGAGGGATCAAACCACAGGGTGAGGCTGGGTATCAGGGAAAGGTTCTTCCCCCAGAGGGTGCTGGCACTGCCCAGGCTCCCCAGGGAATGGGCACGGCCCCAGGGCTGCCAGAGCCCCAGGAGAGTTTGGACACTGCTCCAGGGATGCCCAGGGTGGGATTGTTGGAGTGTCTGTGCAGGGCCAGGAGCTGGACTGGATGATCCTTGTGGGTTCCTTTCAGGATGTTCTCTGGCTCTGTGAAAGGCTTTGGTTTGGAGGAGTCCTTGTACAGAGCTGCAGCAACGCTGGGATAAACTCTGCCTTGATGCATTTCCAGTTCCAGGAGTGAACACCCGTACGCCGCTCTGAGGGAATCTCATCCTCACTGACACATGTCAGGTGTTTTCAGCTGCTCCTCTGCTCGTGGTGCGCAAAGCATGAGCGATTCCTGCTGGCTGGGTGTTGGAGGGGATTGCAATGTGGGCCAGGATTGATTTTTTAGGGTGAGGCCATTGATCGGCGCTGCTGGCTTGACGGGAATGTCAGCGCGGCGCTGCCTCCGGCCAGAGAAAGGCAGGGCATGGATTCTCCATCAGTGGCTGGGGCAAGGCAAACCCAGCAGTAGCTGTTGGTGTCAGACACTGGAGGATGCAGCCAAAGCTGATGGAGGTATTTGCTGTTTAGCAAATTTATAGTCACTGTGGTTTCCTATTTTAAATAGCATCCAGGTAGGATAATATGTTCAGGCTCTCAGTGTGCACTGGTTGTAAGGAATGAGAAAGCTGAGCCTCCTTTTCTCCAGGCCCAGCACATTCTGGTTTATTATGTGGAGTCCACTCCCCCATCTGCTTGTCATATTTTCAATGTTTCCCCCCCCCCCCCAATGAGCAGGGACCTCTTGGCTGCAGAAGCTCTAAAGGAATTCTGATGGATTTCTGGGAGGTGCCAGCTGGATTTTGGTTGGGGCATACAGAAGGCTGTGGGAGGCATGGCTTTAAGGCGAGAAATGGGAGAGAAATAACTCCAGATTAAGGAAAGAACCCTGAAAACAAAACCCATAATCATCCCTTTTTTGCCTGACTGCTTCTGAGTAAATGGTGCCTTAAGGAGTAACTTAAGTAGTAAGCCCAAGTATCTTAATTTACACTTTTCTACTTGCAGTGATGAAGCAAACCCCAACATAACGACACAGAAATGAGTTCAAATGAACTGGAGCAGCCTGGGCTAGTGGAAGATGTCCCTGCCCATGGCAGGGAGGTTGGAACTGGATGAGCTTTAATGTCCCTCCCAGCCCAAACCACCTACTCACAATTACATCTGGAGGCCTCTGCCGAATACATTTTAGAACATCTGTTTCCTTTTGTAGCACACAAAAAGTGTTTCATCATGCTGATTGTTCACTCAGAGGGATCCTCAGGGACTCCGAGGTCCCCTGGGTGTTGCAGCTCCTGATTCCATATGAGGGCTGTCTCCAGACAGAGTTGGGGCATTCCACTTTTGGAAGTGCAGCCCATGAGGTGGTTTGGTGTCGTGAAGGCTTCACCTTGCAGGTAGAAGTTTTATGCCCTAAAGGAACAGACAGTAATACTCATTAAAATGGCTTTTAATTTCTTTTCTCCTCTTTGTCACATTATTTTGAACATAAAGTCCAGTGTTGAGGCCACACCTAGGGACAAGTTTTAGCGGTGGTGCTGAGTTGATGGCTGGACTCGATGATCTTGGAGGGCCTTTCCAACCTTTTCTGCAATTCCATGACTTTGGATTGGCCTTGTGTTAAGAGGGACTTGCTTCTCCTTGGCTTGGAAGCAGGAGTTGCTCCTCTACACACCAGGAATTAGAAATACCCTTTTCAAAATGTGCTGTTCTCGTGTTACTGTGTTGAATGCAATTTAAAATGCTTTTACTAAAGCAAATCCATATTACTGGTATTATCCACTATTACTGTATTAGATCGCCATGGAATAATGAGCCACTGTGGTAAGGAAAACCCATTATGCATTGTGGGAGCATTTCAGCTTGTGGGAACCCCTTATGTGCTATAGAACCGGAATAAAGGGAATTTTTGAGTGCGAGGGACTTGTGGATTGTGCCTTTCTGGTGGCACTGGTGAGATTTTCCTCTGTTGGAGCTTTCTGCTGTTTTCCATCATCGGGATGGGTCAGAGGAGGTGCTGGGCACTCTCCTTTGGGCTGAGACTTGGTGATCTCCATCCAGAGTTCTCTGTAGAAAGTGTCCAACTTTTTCATGGCTCTAATTTAAGGGCAATTCCCATAAAAATACCTCGTTTTAATATTCTAAAGCAAAACAATCTCTTTGATGAATGACTCCACGTTCTTATCTTTAGTAAAAAGTAGCCTTTGGTGCTTGGCACTTTTGGAGGGTTTGTTTCTTTTGAGGGTGAATAGCCAATGCTGAAGTTTGGAATATGGTCACTCTGGATTTAACTGGATGGACTGGTTTTAACTGCATGGTTGGTTTAATTGCTGTTTGTTTGTGTACTTCCAGGACTGTGGAACTGATGATTTTGATTTTGACCAAGCACTATCTCCAGAATTGTTTTGAGCACCCTGAACTAGCGTGTTGGGACAGGATTTTGATTTCTGGGTGCCAGTAGTTTTTGGTCCAAACTTTGTACACAAGCTTATTCAATTTTTATGTGCACCTGCTTGGAATCTGAGCAAAGCAAGGAGAAAACTTGTCCTCCTCCCTTTTTGAGAGTGAGGGTGGCACTCAAACATGTCATTGTTGTCCTCAGCAGGTGTAGGGTGACTTGCAGTTCAGGCTGCTTGTAAGCATAGTTGGCTGGTCTGGGACCCTTAAAACGTTAGGCCAAAAGGGTTTTTCCCTGGTGAGCCACAGATTTTATGCTGTTACAGGCTTGGATGTGGTATTTCCAAGGATGAGTATTCCACCCTGGAAGATGGTGAGTGTAGCAGAAGGGGTGATGGAGCCCTAGGAAAGGTTGTGGCTGGAAGCCTTTGGAGCCTGACCATTCCATCAAACCCAAGGTCTGATCTGTTTGCTGGCCACCCTGTTTCCATGTCTCCATATTTATTTTCTTCGATGAAAAATCCCCCCTTTTTTTCCCCATCTGTTCTTTCCAATTCTGACATGTGCTCAGGCAGCTCCTAAGGCCAGAAATCATCGGCTTAGTCGTGAAATCCTGGATGGTTCCCGTTGCCAGCAGTGTCCAGAGAGGGCTCCAAGCCTCAGTTTCCTTTGCCTCTCTTCTCCCTGCCCTCTCTGCTGCATCCAGGAATTTTTCCTGGGTTGGCATGAGTGTAATGGGTTGCTGAATAAGTGTCCTCACGTCCCTTTTCTGCACTGGAAAGGATCAGAACCTTTGGATGCAGCCTGCGTTAGAAATAGCTCCTGGAATCGTGGAATCTCTAGAGCTGGAAGGGACCCACAAGGATCACACGGGTCCTTGGTCCCGTGATCCAAGGATCACGGTCCTGATCACAGCAGACACCAAGAGCCCTACCCTGTGCATCCTTGAGAGCACTGCCCAAACACTCCTGGAGCTCTGGCAGCCTTGGGGCCACTTCCCTGGGGAGCCTGGGCAGTGCCCCCAGCACCCTCTTTCCCTGATCTCCATCCTAGCCCTCCCCAGAATTGTGTGGATCAGCCTTATTTAGCTGGTGCGCTCGCCGAGCCCGGGGCTGGAAGGCAATCCATGCTCTTTGCTTCCCATCACATACGGTTTGTTCCCTCCTGGAAGGAGCGAAGCCTTTTCTTCCCGTGGCATCTCATTAGCTTGAACATCGTGTCCTGTGAGCGCGTGGGCAGGAGCTGGAGCCTCGTTTGAAGCTGTGGAAGAGACAGGCTATCTTTCAGCTGGATTTCTTCCTGACAGTTTATTCATCCGGAGAGAAGGGAAAATTAAGCAGGTTACTGAACCTTCTCTCCTGCCTCGAAAATGTGCTTCGCCTCTCTCCCGCTGCTGACAATTGCAGATGATTTCAA
>WAAG01015788.1:63586-111364 GCA_013390105.1 Tichodroma muraria | reverse complement strand
TTTTTTTTCCCCTCCCCTCTTCCCTTGCTTCATTCTTGTATCAGCAGTCAGTTTTGAAAAACCTACTGGAATATGAGTTTGGATCAAAGGGGCGTTTTGTCTGTGGATTTGTGGCCCCCCGGTGTGTTGTGAGTAGTGGGTGATTGGGGGTGGCCGGGTGCCAGCAGCACCCGCTGAATGCTGAGGGACTCCTGGGGAGTTGGATTTTTTTACTGTGCTGGAGTTCACGGGACCTGTCTCAGCAGATTAAACACCTCGCTTTGATAATGCTGATCTCCTGGAGAAACATTTAACTGGGAGGGTGGAATGCTGCCTTCACCCCGTTCGCCTCCCAAGGAGGATGGAAAATTTTATCCACTTTTGTTAAAAGGCTGCATTAAAACTTAAAAAAACCCCAGAACCCAGCACCACGCAGGGAGCAGGAACGTTTTGCATAATGGCTCTGGAAAGAGCCTGTTGGTTGAACATAATATTCCAGAATGAAGTTAAATGCTTGGACTATGCTAATTTCTTGAGGACAGTCACCTTTTCAGATGGATTGCACCCTGCAGATGGTGGCAGATTGTGCCCTCCTCCACTCCTGCCAGGAGCGTGTGCTCACTGACAGAATCAAAGCAGCAAAAGGATGAAGCTCTCCAGAAGAGTTGATGAATCTCTTGCCTTTAAAATTGAAGTGCTTTGTGCCAGGGAAAATATCTATGAATATATTTATAGTCATGAACAGCGGAGTCTCGGCTCCTTCATCGCAAGTGGGGAAATTGCTGTTCCACCAAGTCTGTGAAAGTGGAATCTACTTTTAGATGCTTTGAAATGGGAGTCTGTTTTTATTTTTTTTTTATTTTAATCTGTGATTTAAAAATATCTGAAGTCCAAATTTTAGAAATCTGTACATAATTGACATGAAGATGATATATCCAGACAATCTAAAGCTGGCAGATAGCAGCAGGTATTATGGAATCACAAAATCCCAGAGGGGTTTGGGGTGGAAAGGACCTTAAAGCTCATCCAGTGCCACCCCCTGCCATAAACAGGAACACCTTCCACTATCCCAGGTTGCTCCAAGCCCCAGTGGAGGCTGGCCAATTGGACAACTGGCCTTGGACACTCCAGGGATCCAGGGGCAGCCACAGCTTCCCTGGGCACCCTGTGGCAGGACCTCCCCACCCTCACAGGGAGGAATTCCTTCCCAATATCCCACCTATCCCCGCCCTCTGGCAGTGGGAAGCCATTCCCTGTGTCCTGTCCTTCCATGCCTTGTCCCCAGTCTCTGTCCAGCTCTCCTGGAGCCCCTTTAGGCACTGGAAGGGGCTCTGAGGTCTCCCTGGAGCCTTCCCTTCTCTTCCCCAGCTCTCCCAGCCTGGCTCCAGAGCAGAGAGGCTCCAGCCCTTGTGATAAGGAAATCATGTCAGGAACAGGTAGACAGGGATGCTTTTTTTTGTTGATCCCGGTTGGCTCTCTCTAGGATAAGGCTGGGATAGGAACATCAGGGCGTGGTGGATCCTGTGGATCCCACCCCAAGTCTCCCAGCGCCCCGGGGACCCTGGGAATGGTGGTAATGGAAGCCCCGAGCTGGGTGTTGGGGCTTGCTCTGCACTGGGCAGCAGGAGGTGTTGTGTGGCCGCCAGCAGAGGCCTTCTGGCACTGTCCACAGGAGAGAGCCTGAAACAGAGCCGGGTCTGGGACACAGCCCCGTGCCCGGGAATGTCACTCCTGGGAATGTCACTCCATGGGCGGCGTCTGCCAGGGGACATCAGAGCTCAGCCGTTCCTGCTGGACGCTGGAGAGGCCAAACAGGCTGGGGCTGGCCGGGAGCAGAGCGCCCAGGGACTGCACTCTTTTGGGAATGGTCTGGACTCTGCTGCTCCGTGGGCCCACGCTCCTCTGTGGGAGGCTGAGTTTGCCAGGTGGGTGGATGGGAGCAGGTGGATTCCTTGGGTTTCCGTCTTTCCTGAGCCGTCCGAGGTGCTGCAGGTGATCAGGTGTTCTTGCTGCAGGTGTGTGCTTGAGCTTAGCCTTAATTTTACCTGGCTTTCCATAATTACTCCCCTTGGACCAAATGAGCTGATTTTGAAACCAGTTTTAGTAAAATGGAATGAAAACCAGCATTAAATACGTGGGGTTTCTTTGCTTGGGAGAAAAAATAGGCGTGAAAAATGTAGTACACATTCTCTTCCTTTAAGGTGTTTCATTTTTCCTTCCCTGCATTCTTTTTTGGGAAGGCTGGCTGTGGGGGGTTCTGGCTCTCCTTGCCCAAGGGGGAAGGGAAGCACATCTCCTGGAATGGGCAGCTCCTCCTTGCTGTAATGATGCCAGTGAGCATTGACCTCTTGGATGGAGCGGATGGGCTACTCTGAACCTCTGCTCACTTGCATTTGCATGTAAAGGATTATTTTATTCCAAAGTGACACATCTCCTCAGTTTTGTGCGGATGAAGTCATCGGAGTCTGCTGGGGAGGCTGAAGATTTGTCATGTTTAGGAGGAGTTGCTTTATCCTCCCACCGCAAAGAATTAAGGAAAATAATGGCATAGGAAGTGGAACACAATGCTTCCAGGGTTTGGCATTTGAGAAGTGATGTCTTGTCATCTGGATATCAGCCTGTCAACACCTTGAGGTCCACAGCTTCCTGTTTAAACGCTTCTTAGGTACTTCGGCTTCTAGGATAACTTCCTAGTAATAAATTCAGTGTTGCTTTTTCTGTTAACAGCTGCTGAGCATTAGCATCCCAGGAGGGTTTGGATTGGAAGGGACCTCCAAGACCATTCCAAACCCCTGCCATGGCCAAGGTGCCACTCACTAGATCAGGTTGCTTGGAGCTCCTTCCAGCCCTGCCTTCAGCTTTTTTATTTTTCCTTTTATGGTTTTACCTTGATGTTAACCAGACTGTGACCTGCTGGATTTATCTTTACAAGGTCCAGGGTAGGAGAGCAGTACCAAGCTCTTGTGAATGTTGCACCTGAGTATCTTCAGATTCTTGTGAGCTGTTTGTGTTGGATTCTAACAGAAAAGAAAGCTTGAACCCCATCCTGGTTTTCTCTAGAGTGGTGCTGGGTGCTGGTCCTGGCTTTGGTGGAACCCCCCCACTGACATCTGGACTCTGGAATGTCTCTGGAGCAATCAGGAGTGACAAGGGCATGAGGGGCCTTTGCCATTCCAGATGTGCCAGCCTCTTCCAGAACTGAGGAAGCCACCAGCCTGACCTACTTTCTGTTGCATCCAAAGCAAGGAGTCAGAATGAAGGCAAATTAAATAAATATATACACATATATACACCATATATATATATTTATACATATATATACCAGACCATCGTGGTGATGGTGATGCATGATGTCATCCACTGGCAAGGCAAGGTGGCTCACTTCAATATTAGGTGTCGTTGTAGTAATCCTAATAAGTAAAAAATTCCCCCATGTGAACGGGATAGGATTAGCTTTCATCTAAACGGGAGTTTGGATAACTCTGGCACATCCGTCCCTTTTTCACTCGTCTCCCCTCCTCCTGTCCCCCGTTCTGCCCGTGCGTGGCTGCAGCGTTTTTATTTGTGCCATCCCCCTCTAGAGTGTGAGTAAACAGTGCTCAGAGCCCGGCTTTGCTCCCGTGGAGTTCCGCGGGCCGGGCCGAGGCGCTGGGTTCTTACAGCAGTCGCAGTCGGTTCCAGTCGGAGCCATAATTGGTATTTCGGCTTGATAGCTGCTGTAAATCTCCAAGAAGGGAAGAGAAGGATGCTCTCGTTTTGTTAGGCTGCCTCTCTTTCGGATGCAGAGTGCATCTTCCAGCTCTCTGGGCTAATTAAAATGCCATTACAGTACATGTGGTGCTACAATACAGTCTAGGGAGACTTCCAAAAATAGATCCTTGAGTGCAGACAAATTAGAGAGGAAATATGCACTGAGCATTTTCTCATAGGTTTAAAGAGAAATAATCCATTTGCTGCCCTAATTGCTTTCTTGTAAATGTTGAGGGATTTTTTCCCCCCTTCTGTAAATTTCGAGCGAGCAGACAAATAAATAACACGTCCATGATAATTAGCGTTCTCATTACTAATATTGTAACTTGTCACAGACGCTTGATATGCAAGTCAGGATGTTCCAGTGGCCTGTGCTTAACGGTCAGGGGTGGAGACTTTTTATTGTGTTTTTTTTTTTTACCAGCCTGTTTTAGCTGCCTGGTATCCCAAGGCTCCAAGGGCAGCGCATGATCTGGTTTTTAAATTCAGCCAAACGCTCGAGCAGAGCCGCCCACGGACCCTCCCCAAATTCTACCGAGAAGCAACGCCGAGAAATCCTGTTTGCACATCGTCCTTCACCCCCAGCCCAGCTCCGGAGCAAAATGCAAGGTGCTTTTTATAGCCTGAATGTGGATACTGAGAGCAGGGAGGAAAGAAACCCCACGTTCCTGTGCCTGGAAGAAATCCATGCCAGCCGTGGGCTGACACATGTGAGGGAGACAGCACGGAACTGCCGGGCAGTGCCAGGACCAGCCAGGAGCTCTCGTGTGCTGCAGCCTGGGCCCCTCTGCCAGCAGCCTGATGGAAAGGGATCAGGCTTGTGCTGGCTTGTAGAATCCCAGAATGATTTGGGGCCTCAAAGCTCATCCTATTGCACTACCTGCCACTATCCCGGGTTGCTCCAAGCCTCGTCCTTTGGACACTTTGGACACTTGCAGGGGTCCAGGGGCAGTCACAGCTGCTCTGGACACCCTGTGCCAGGGCCTGCCCACCCTTTGAGTAAATCCCCTGCCTGCTCAGAAGCCCCTGTCTGCTGTTGTGCAGTGAGGTGCTGTCCAGAAGATTTATGAGCAAAGGAGACAGAAGTTGGTCGAGTGGCCTCAAAGTTGCAGCATTAGCAGAAAACTGCTCATCCTGAAAAACATCTCTGGGCCACTCTGTTGTCTTCCCTCAGTGGAGAACAGGCTGATGCTGGCAAAAGTGAGTTTTGCGTCCCCCCCTCCGTGTCATTTCTAAAAGTCTTCTCTCTGAGGTTTCTCCTTGGTTGCCCACAATTCATTTTCGGGCGTTGAAGCTGAAGCTGTGGCCACTGAGGCTTCCACGTCCCCCAGGGATGACCTTACACGTGGCCCTGTTGGCCCATCCAGGAGGGAACTTGGATCCTCTGCATCATCAATGAGTGGGGAGTGCTTGGTTTGAGCAAGTCCTTTGGCTTTTCCTTCTTCTGGCCTTGCTTGGCCAGGTATTTCCCACTTGTAGTTGTACTTTTTTCTATCATTATCACAGCAGGATGGTTTTACTCCTTTGTCACTGTATCTCCCATCCATCTGGGGTTTTTTTTAGCTTTAATTCTGCATTTCAAGCTCCAAAGGGACAAATCTAAATCAGTAATGCTGATTTTCTCTTCCTCTTGCTCCTGCCTTTTTCCCTGTCTCTCCTCAAGTTTTACTTCTGCACCTCTGTAGAACTTCTCCTCTATTCCAGGTGTCCTTTAAAGATAATTTTTAGTTGCTCATCGCTTCGCTTCAGGAATTCAGGTAGGCCAGGGTGATTTGCATCAGGTTGAAAGATCTGAATACATGGAAAACTATTTAAATAACCTCTTCGTTCCCAGTTCTGCCTTGCATTTTTAAGCTCATCAGAGTTAATTATAGTCAGGCTGCTTGCAGTTTTCTTTAAGACCTCATTGAGTGTTTCACCCTTCCATTTCTCTTCATTTCTTGTCTTTTTTGAGTGGTGAAGTTGTATTTCCCTGTCCTCATCCGGTTTGGATTTGCCCCGGATGGACTTGATGATCCCAGAGGTCTTTTCCAATCTTGACAATTCTCTGGTTCTGAGAAATTGTTCATTTTGCTGCTTCATCTTTTCTGAGGGTTTTATCTGTCATGTTTCTGGTTTATTCTGGGCTGAACTTGTAAACATTTTGCCTTTGTTTTGCTATTTTCAACATCTTTAAATCCTGCAAGCTCAGCTACTTCCAAACCTGTCCTGGCTAAATTTTCTGATTAGCTTAAACAACTCATTGGAACAGATTAAAATAAAAAAACCCAAAGTGTTCAAGTTTCCATCAATGAATTATGGCTTCATCTTGTTAATTAATGAGTAGAAATGCCCATCTGGAAATTGAGCTACACGAAATGTTCCCTCACTTGAGCCATGAATCAGTCAGGCTGGTGTCTGCTTCCCTCCAGGCTCGGTGGACAGAGCACTTTGTCACAGAGTTTTGGGGAAATCATCAGGCTGATTCATACAGAACCAATTTGAGAGGATGTTTTCTTGCCAGTTCTGTTTAGTAGCTCAGGACCAATTTGGCCAGCAGAGAGCTGGGAAATATTTTGTAGCTTGTCTGGGCTGTCTCAGTATTCAAACCAGGGTTTGTGGCTTGTGAGAAGAGTCAAAGCCTGATTGCATGGCTTGACCTCTTTGCAGTGCTCCAGCAGCTCCACATCCTTGTGCTGAGGGAGGACTCCAGAGATTTAGAGCTTAATTTTCTTATTTTATTTTATTTTATTTTATTTTAGTTTAGTTTAGTTTAGTTTAGTTTAGTTTGTTTGGACAGCAAAGACAGAACCTTGGTCTTGGTTAGCACGGTTTTGCTTCAAGTGTTTCAGGTGTCAGTGCCTTAGAAGGTGTTCCTAAATGTTCTGCTGTGATTAATCTAATACTCATTTTGAAACAAAGATTGTGAAGTGTTGGTTTGTGGGTTTGGGTTTTGGGTTTTTTTGAGTGGAAAAATTTATGTTCTTTATTTCTTAGAATTAAACAAATCTTAAAAATCCCCCAACTTGACCTGGATTTGTCTCACAGAGCACCTGGGTGCTGCTACAGGGCTCTTTTTGTCCATGGGTTCTTCTCCTCTGAAGGAACATCTTTGTTTGAAACTTCCCAGCAGAGGAGCTGAAAATACTCTGCTCCCCAGGAAAACTGGGGATTTTCCTGGGCTGTGCTCTCCACTGGCTCTGGAGCATCTGGTGGCTCGATTATATTTAAAATAGTGATGTTTTGCTCTTCCCCTTTCATCTGAGTGTGGTCACTGGAGGTGAACCCAGGCAAGACGTGAAGTCCCCAGCTGTGCTTTCTCTCCAGAAATACGGAGAAAGCAGGGAGAAGAAAACAAATCTTCATGTTTTTCTAGCACTGTCCTTTCCCTGAGAGTGATGGGGTGGCTTCTTTGATGTCTCCAGACAGGGTTTGGCTTGATCCTATCAGAACTGCAGCACAGAAAGGGGTTGGAGGGGAAAAGTGAGACAGACTGGCAAAGGTGGAACAAATAGGTTTGAGATAAATTTTCTGTATCCCAGGGTTTGTAATTACACTGAAAACATAATTTAGCATTTTTTGCTTCGGCTTTTCTGGGAGGGGAATGGATGACTAGAAACTCAGGTGTGGCAGTCTCCAATGCTGGTTGTTCTGTTTAACTCTACCTGGATGCAAGATACAATCTTGGAAATATTTTAAATAGGGAACTGCTTCAGCAAGATGGATTTGTGCATCTCATTTACAAAGTATGTTTTTAATGCCTTTCTGAAATCCAAACTTATGCAAAATGGGGCTTGTTATGCATGTCTCTGCATTTTAATCTCCTGCAGTGATTTGTCAGTTTTCCTTAACATCTCCCTGGCATATTCCAGCCATTCCTCAACTTTGCTCCGTGGGGCTGCGTCTCTGTCTTGGCTCAGTCCTCCCAGCAAGGAAGGAATCGCAGTTTAGTTGTTCTCTGGTAAGGTTTGTGAGCTGACCTGCCTATTTCCTCAGCCTGGGATCAGCATCACTTGTGGGCTTAAAGACCAGGAAACCCTGAGTGTAATTCAGGATAGAGTCTCCTTTATTTTCTGCTTTAACTGTCCTGGGAATGTTCTCGTTTCCATTGATTTGTGCTACTTGTGTTTCTGCTCTGCATTGATAATTGGTGACTGTTTTTTTTTTTCTGCTTGGAATGGCTAAAAATAGCTCAGCTACCCGAAGTGTTGATGTGATTTTATTTTTTTTCCCCCCCTCTTTCCAGATGGGCTTTCTGGCAGAGACCAGCCAGTGGAGCTGCTGAATCCACCTCGAGTGAACCACATGCCCAGCTCTGGTAAGGAGAAATCCTCTGTTAAGCCTGGTTCCCGTTCTGGGGGGCGCAGGGAGACGCTCTGCAGCTCTGCCTCGAGAGTGGGAAAGCAGAATGCAAATGCGGAGTGCTGGAACAGTCTGTTAGGACTTGCACACCTCTGCTTTCCCGGGCTGGGAGAGCGGGATTTGGGAACGGAGCACAGCAGCCCTGGGAGCCTTGCAGGGGCTGAGGGGAGCCCGGCCTGGTGGGCGATGCCTCTAGAAAGGAGAGGACAGGAGAACAAAGCACATCTGAGCCAGTCCTTTGCCAGCCCAGAAGGAGGTTTGGGAGCTGCTGCTCTCATTAGGGAGAAGGCACAGGGAGCCAAGGCCGGGCTGATCAAAGTGTGTCATGCCAGGCTCTGGGCTGTTTGCTGTTCTCCCTCTCCTAATGATCCTGCCACGGCATCTCCTGGGGCTCGTCCTCCTGCTCCTCGTCCTGGCTGCTCCTCGCCCAGCTGGGAGAGTTCTTAGAGCTCAGGGCTGCAGCTCTGTGAGTGATGGAAACCAAAGTTCTGCTCCCAGTACCTGGGATTCTGTGGGAAACAATCTGCTGCTGGCTTTTGTGTTTCCCCCTTCTCTCTTCCAGGTAGCAGCAGATATTTATACCAGGGGTGATAGAATATTGCAAACATTATCTACTCTGCAGGGAGCAGCTCAGATCTTCCAAACCCCCAACTTTCCCTTCTCTGTTGCCTTCCAAAATGCCCTCAGGCCCTTTTCTATTAAGGATGAGCTCTCACAGAAGATCTGAGCACTTCTGGTAATGCCAGTTGGAAAGATGTAAACGAAGTTTATTCAAAACAACTTCAGTGCGCTGGGAGGGGGAGAAAAAAAGTGGGCTGCGACCTAACCTAGATTTTTGTGAACTTCAATGCCTTTCTGGGGAAAGAAACTTTCAAGGAGGTAGAGTTGTTGCATTGGGGGAAGTAAGGAAGAGCTGGTTGTTTACCAGGTTCGGGCATTTGGCTTTGGGGTGTGAGAAATCCCTGTCCCCTCTGTGTACTCCCAAACATGTCCATCAGGTAAGGGAGGTTCTCTTTTCCTAACCCTCGGAGGGATTCTCATTTTAAATCTCTGTGGTAGCACAGGTCAGCTTACAGGTTTTACTGCCCACCTCGGCTGTGAGCCGGCTTGGATTTTGTGTCTCTGTGGAACATCAGCCAGGGTTGTGAAAGGGATGGGTTTAAATCTTCTATCCCTTTATTTTGGTATTGATTTTGCTTGCTGGTTAAGTTTAATGCTTCCTTTAGAGTTATTTCAGGCCAAAGGCTGGTGCTGGTTGAGAGCTTGGAGAATTTGATGGTAGAGTCTGTTCTGGCTGTTTTGTCCCTGCTGAAATAAGGCTGTTTAATGGAGCCATGTAGGATTTAAGGAGTTCTTGCTGTTTGGACTCCATTTTGAGTATTTTTAATAGCTCACCTCTGTGCTCTTGGTAAAACAGTGAGGCAGGGATCCCTGGGGAGCTGTGCTGGTGTGATGTGGGTGGGATGGGAGATGGGAATGGTTCTCCCAGTAATTGAGCTGTGGGAATGGAATTCAGACTGGGAGAGCTGGGAGTGTTTAACTGGAGAAGGATCCAGGTTAACTGGAGGGATCCAGCCCCTTCCAGAGCCTAAAGGGGCTCCAGGATAGCTGGAGAGGGACTTGGGACAAGGGATGGAGGGACAGGACAAGGGGGGGATGGCTTTAAGCTGAAAGAGGGTAGATTTAGATGGGGTATTGGGAAGAAATCCTTCCCTGGGAGGGTAGGGTGCCCAGAGAAGCTGTGGCTGCCTCTGGATCCCTGGAAGTGTCCAAGGCCAGGCTGGATGGGGCTTTTGGAGCACCCTGGGATAGTGGAAGGTGTCCCTGCCCATGGCGGGGGTGGCACTGGATGACCTTGAAGTCTCCTTCCCACTTAACCCATTCTGGGACTGCCATATCCGGTTTTTATCATTCTTGTCTTTAGGAGTTTGCTGCAGATCTTTCTGAGAGGAGAAAGGAGAAGTAACACCAAACATTGGTGGAAAGACAAGTTGTGTGTGGGATTGTCGGGTGGTGTTCCAAGTCTCAGGCATGACTGAAATAGTGGTGTTAAAAAACAGCATATGGAAAAAAAATTGCTCGATTGTGTCCTGGGATATTTTGTTTAAAACATTCTCCTGCCCTGGTCAGGGTAAGGTTGAATAAACTTGAGTGGTCGATGAGCTTTTATGCTGCTTTTCTGTTTCAGATAAAATCACTGCTGTGTGCTTGTAGGAAACCAAAATGTTTTTCTCTTCACCACAAACCAAGTGAAGGAGAGGTTTGACCCTTGTTAGTTGTTTTTCTCTGGTGTGAAATGGTGAGAAAGTTCTAAAAATCCTCCATCCTGCACAGCATTTCAACTCCAAATCAAGAAATATTTACAGCAATTTTATGAAATGCTTTTTAGGAGTGAATTTAGTTGAATAGAACTGAGTTCAGTCATCAGCAGTGTAAATTATTTCTATCTTCTTTTCTGTATAAATTAAGGATTAATTGGAGTAAGGGAAACGTTTTCCCTTTTCAAAGACGGATCACCCGTAATTGGCGCTTCTGAATTTCTGAGGTGCTCGCAGAAGTACAACAAGACAAAGCCCCCACAGCCCACATCCTGCTCAGGAGTACAGTAATCATCAGTTTGATAACTCTGCCTGCTCTGCCTCAGGCTCCCGAGGATCGCTGCACCTTTGGCCTGGGGGAGGAAAAGGAATAAATTAACTTTCTTGAGCAACCTTGCTTCCCTTAAGTATTTTTTTTAAAATTTTTTAATAATCGGTGGCTGGTGAGGGCCTGGTAAAGATTTCCCAGAGAAGCTGTGGCAGCCCCTGGATCCCTGGAAGTGTCCAAGGTCAGGTTAGACATTGGGGCTTGGAGCACCCTGGGATAGTGGAAGGTATAACAGGGAAGTTTCATCCCTACCTATAGAAAGGGGCTGGAAAGGGATGAGGTCCCTTCCAACACAGAGCATTAAGTGGGAGATTTCAGCTCGCTGCTGCTTTTTCTGCTTCCTAGATCTAATTACCCACTCTCACTTCCACAGTCATTCGCAAAAAAGATGATGTTGATGTATGTAGGAATAAATGGTTTGTACGAGCCTCTGGACTAATATTGTCCTTTGATTTGCAGTCAGAGATTAATCCGTGTCAGCTCGGGAACATGAGGTTTTGTCGTGCCCCAGAAGTAGCTGCCTCTCAGAAAGGCTTTCCTTTAGTGTTAAAAATATCCTGATGTATAATATGGGTATGTACACGAAGCCCAGGATGGGGGAGAAACCCATCCAACCCCCCCAAATTATCATCAAAAGGGAGTTCTGGGAAAAATCATTTTGATGTCATGACCATACGCTGAGCAGATTCAATCCTGTCCTCTCGTTGCGTTATTGAAAAGCTGCAGCTCTTTTTGTCAGGCTTGGTGTGATGATTTTACCACCATTTAGATGCTGTGGTGTAAGATAAGATTCCCAGAGAAGCTGTGGCTGCCCCTGGATCCCTGGAAGTGTTCAAGGATAGGGCTTGCAGCAACCTGGGCTAGTGGTAGGTGTCCCCACCCATGGCAGTGGATGAGCTTTGAGTCCCTTCCCACCCAAAGCATTCCATGATTCCAAGGTAGCAGAGAAACTGCAGGTTAAAGCCTTGAGAGTTAAAATCAGCTCAAGGTTGTATTTCCTGCAGCACTTATGATTTATTAATATTTGTCTTTCATTTCCAACCCTGAGCTAAATGGACAAACCATAGCCCATGCAGTGACAGTAAAAGGGGTGTTTCACCTGCTGGGGGCACTCCTGGAGCCCAGCCCCAGAGCCCTTCCTCAGCAAGGAGGGCCCTGCACAGCCCTTCAGACTGAAAAATCCCTGATTTCCACAGAGGATTTGCTGAACTGCTGTGCTTCTGTTAAAAGCCCTTTGCGGTGAATTTGGGGTTATTTGTGCAAGAGAGGGGAGGGAACTGCCACATCTAGAGGCTCTGGGCAGCTCCCTGCGGAGGAGCAGGGAAGTTCAAGCTTCAGAACCTCTTTTCTGGACTAATGCTGTCCCCAAACTCATGTTTTGTTGGTCATGGGGTAACTTAATGACCTTCTAACTCTGCTTTAGCACTTTGTGCGTGTGCAGGGGGGTGTGTAAGGAAGAGGGATGAGCTTTTTGGCCACCTCTGTCTCAACTTCAGCACCCATGTTGCACATGGAATTATACCCCTCCTCTAGCCAAGCTGGGAATCAGAGAATCACAGACTGGTTTGGGTTGGAAAGTACCTTAAAACCCATCTTGTCCCATGGGCAGGAACACCTTCCACTCTCCGAGGTTGCTCCGAGCCCTGTCCATCCTGGCCTTGGACACTTCCAGGGATGGGCGGTCCTGAACTGATCTGGTGCTGGAGCCCAGAATGTGAATATCCTGATCCCTGTGGGTTGGGAAGGGCAGGAGCCCACAGCTCCTCAACTCTGCTTTGTTGTCTTTTGTCTCAAAAAACCTATTTATCTGTCATGATTTATCTGTCTCCTTTCTTACCCATGAGGAAATGGTTATCAATTGGAGGAGCTGGCATGAATTATTAATGATTATCCCTCTTTTAACAGCTGAAAGCATCACTTAAATGTGAATCTCTTGAATGCAGCACTGGTTTCCTGGATGAAAGGCAGGAAAGTTTGCTCTGCTGCAAGCCCCAACTCGCTGGATTTCTTTCTTCTTCCCTCACATTGCTTAGTTCATTAATTCACACTGATCGGCTCCGGAATTCACTGGATTCTCTTAGTCCTGACTCTTCACCAAGTGTTATTTTCAAAAATAAGAATTCTCACCGATTCCCTACCACAGGAAAGGTTGTTTTGTGCCTTTGATTTATAGAGAAGTAGATGATGAAGGGAAGAGCCTTTGAATGTTCAAACTTTGTGAAGAAAACTTAGGGAAGGAGGAGATGGCAGGATGTGAGCAAGCGTGAAAAGGCTCCCTTGAGTGGTTATTCAGGAATTTGTTCCTCTGGCTTTGCTAAAAATAACAGCACTGTGTGGTGAATGAAAAGTGATAAATGTTTCATGGAAATTGATCCTGGATTGAGGCCTTCCTTGGGGAAAAAATTCTGTGTGCCTCAGATGGGATCCTGGGGGCCAAGTCTTGTCTGCCACGTGTGTGTGCAGCCTGGGTGTTTCACCTGGGTTTACATCCTCAAGGAGGTCATTGGGGTGAAATCTTTCCTGTTTTGCTTTTATTTCCTTCTCAGTCCCTTCACTCTTTCGAGGTAATGCTTGTCCTGGGGCTGTGGTGGTCCAACACCCCCTGTACTCGATTCCTCCTTTCCATCAGCTTCCCTGGATAGGTGGATGCCAGCCCTGGCTGGAGGATGAGGATGCACTGTCCCGTTATTTCCAGGGACTGTCTTTCCTTTGTCTGCCTGCCCTTTTCACAGAGCACTGCAGACCTCCCCAGGGTGCTTTCTGCCAAAATTAACTGGGGGTAGTTCATTGCCAAAGGGGAAAGAGCAGCCACCTGCGTTCCCAGGATTTTAGGAATTCCTCTTCTAGCACGACATGCATTTATCAAGATCCTGGAGGCTCTTCCCCAGTGTATATTGATTTTCAGGGCTATATTTGGCTCTGCTTTGTTGTTGGGCAGTGGAGGGAATATCAGGTGAATGTTTTGTGCAGTGATGCCTAAAATACAGCAGCAGTCTTCAGATGCTTCCCTGGGGAATTGCTGATGGTTCATTAAAGAGACCTCTCCTTGTTGCCCAGGGAAGCTGTGGATTCCCCATCCGTGGAAGTGTCCAAGGCCAGGTTGGACGAGGTTTGGAGCACCCTGGGATAGTGGAAGGTGTCCCTGCCCATGGCAGGGGGTGGAATGAGTTGGGCTTTAAGGTCCCTTCCAACCCAGGCCATTCCATGATTCTGTGATCAAGTATCTCCTCCTTTGGCTTAACTAATACCTTGTGATCTGAAGCACTTAATCATCACTACTTTTCCATCTGTTTCTCATTCAAGGAATTGTGTCATATCAGATGATTCATTCATATTTGATTAGAGATTGCATTATAAGCTGGCCTGAAGTTTTTTATGATCTGATGAAAGGCTTTGGAATCACTGATTTGGAACTGCAGTTGTAATATGCAAAGTAAATGTACTGCATGTTTTGATGATACTTTTCCTAGGTACTTTTTAAAGCTCTGATAGTTCTTGCCAGTGAATTGTGTACATTGAATTTTTCTTTTTTAATTTCTGATGAAATGCAGTGATCTTTTCCATTGGAGAGAGGAACTCCCAAGCTACTACCAGATTTCTCCAGGCTGTGCTGAATGACCAAACAGTGAAGTTTAGGCCAAAACTTGTCTTTTTTAACCCATTTATAATCCTGCTTGCAGGCATTCCTGCTTGTAATGATATTAATGAAACTCTTGAAGATCCTGAGTTGTCCTTATTTTCATTGAGGACATTCACCTGCCACCTGTGTGCAAATCGTTCCTCAGATTAAGTAAATTACTACATTTTTTTTTCAGTTTTTTTTTCAAAAAACAGATTAAGTGGTTGCAATAATGTAGTTTTAACAATATTAACGGGGCAGAGTTGGAGGTGTTTGCCCAGGGAGTGCTGGGGCTCCAATGGATGTGGCCAGGCGCAGGTGGGGGTTTGTCCCTCTGCTTCTGAAACCCTCCTCTGACAAGCAGTGGGATTTTCTGTTTGTTTCCTGCTGCCACAAGGGGCTGAGATGAGCTCTGGGGCTCAGCAGCAGCTTTGGGAAGGTGTTTGTGATGCACTGAGAGGGAAAAGTGAGTGCAGCCAGCTCCTGCCCGTCCCCAGTAATCCTGGCACCTGCTGTGCCTGTCACTTAAATGGGACCTTTCTTAGGGTGGCATCAGGCCTCAGCCCAGAGTGGATCAGAGGGGTTTTGCTGAGCTGAGCAGCAGAGTTTTGCAGGTAAAACTCAGCTCAGAGAGTGTCAGGAATTCCCTTCACGCAATATGCTGCAGCACTTGGACAGGTTCCCTCGACAGACGTGGCTGGCTGAGCCCTGGGGTCCAGCAGCACATGGGCTGGATACCTCCAAACACTCAGCAATCACAGAACCCCAGGATGGCTTGGGCTGGGAGGGATCTCAAAGCTCAGCTCATCCCATCCCACCCCTGCCCTGTGCAGGGACACCTTGCGCTGTCCCAGGTTGCTCCAAGCCCCAGTGTCCGGCCTGGCCTCGGATACTTCCAGGGATCCAGGGGCAGCCACAGCTTCTCTGGGAATTCCATCCCAGCCACTCCCCCCCTTCCAGGGAAGATTTTCTCCCCAATATCCCACTTAACCCTGCCCCTCCTTCTGTTTAATGGCTTTACAGTGGGAGCAGGATCTTGGGAGCAGCTCCCAGCTCAGTCCCTGGAACTCAGCCAGACCGTGGTGTCCAGGTGCCACTCCAGTGGAATTGTGTGTGTGTGTGAGGGCGTTCAACCTCACAAATCATGTTTTGGGCTTCAAAGCCAGCTCAGGTGTTCCAGAGGGAACAGCTCCTTGTTTCCCTGTCCTGCCTTTGATAGTCCATGGAGTCTGAAAAACTGCCAGCTTTTCCTGGTGGGAAACACCAGGCCTGACCCTCGACCAAGTGTTGTGCTGGCAAAGTACAACTGGAATATTATCAAAAAAATACCCCTAGCCACGGTATCAGACGTTTGATGCTGTGTTTGGAGGCATCAAATATTTTTATAGACGGAAAAAATAAAATTTGTTTCGTGTTCCGTGTAAATCCCTGATACAGGGATTTGTACATACTTATATATGTGCATATATGTGTATATATTTGTATTACGCTGTGTAATCCCTGTCCCAGGGATTTACCATGTCTTGAATTAGTGTTCAACAAAACTCAGATCCCTCTGCCCCATCCCTGGCTGTTCCTGTAACAAAGTCTCTAAAGCCTCAGGAGTTCAAAGCCCGTCGGGTTAGGAGATAACTCTGTGGAAAAGGCAGAAGGAAGGGTTGTTACTTAAAAATAAGTAAATAGAATTAAAATAATCCACTCTGAAGAGCATTTTAGTCATTCAAGACACCGTTCCCCCCTCCCTTTCCCAAATACTTGCTCACAGGTGCCAGCTTGACCCTGTCAGGGTCAATAATGGGGGGTTTTCTCATATCCCAACCCCCCCATATTTGCTGGATAATTTCTGTTTTCTCTTTAGTTTCAGCAGAAATTGTGTTCCTCAGCGCAGAGGGGGAGCTTCGGGGTTGTGCTACTGTTTGCTGGGTTGGAAAAGGCTCCTTGCAGCAGAGAAGTAGAAAATGCAGTTACTTGGCAACTTGTCTCTGTACATCACCAAACCCCACAAGTTCCTGCAGCTTGTAAATACTCATATACTCAAATATTGATGGATTTTTGTCAAGCAAAAGGGTTTCTTGCACTGTTTCTCCCAGGCTTAGCAGTGCATAGCTCTCCTCGCTGCTTTGTTTTGAAATTTTATTACTTCTTTATTATTATTTTTAAGTAACTTGGGCTTCAGTGCAGAGATTTGGCTACGTGTTCTAACAAAGTTACTGCTGCTAGTCAGGATGCTGGTGCAGGAACTACACCATAGTTCTGTCCCACAAGAGAAAAACAACTTTTTAAGTGAGGTGCGTGAGGTGACAGACGAACGAGAATTACAGGTGATTTAAACCCCACCATAATATTAAGACAAATTCTAGTCCTTTCAAAGCAGCTTTAGCAGGGGTTTCAGACTGTGCTGGATATTTCAGACTGTGCTGCATGGTGGATATTACGGTTTTGCACGGTTTAGAATGTGCTTTACTCATTATCACACAAAAGAAGTTCTTGAACAGGATGAGAACTTTACTGAGGAGCTGTTATGTAATGCAGGGGGCTGTTTACACCTTGGAATCAAATATTAACCGCTGTTTCTACCCAAATGCTGCTTTACATCCGAAATCCTGAGCTGTGCATCTCTGGGTGGGTATGGCAGGTATTGAGGACAGGTTTCCTTTCCGTCCCAAACCATTCTATGATTCTTTTCAGGCCGTCACTCCAGGTTCTCCTTTACCTGTCGGCAGACTTAGACTCCCTGGGGGAAGCAGTCTGAAGGAGTACAGCATTTTACAGGAAGCTGAACTTGTTTCCAAAGTGGTTTCTTTAAGCCACTGCAAATCAGATCTCGGCACAAATGCTAATTTTGAGACGCTGATCTCCATGAGCAGCAGATACTTAGTCTTACACGTACCAGATGGGTTTGCTGCTGGCATCGCTTGTGAGATTATGGTCAAAACAAGGACAAATCCGCTGTAGAATCCCAAGACCTAACTGAATAATTTTGTGTTTGCTTTCCCAAGGATCAGTTAGTTGCCACGGTGCTTTATTTTGTCCCTGTGTCAGCGCTGTAAAGCTCCTTCAGGAGTCTGAGATGAGCTGGCAGTGGAGGAGAGGCCTTGCAGTAAAGGATCTCTCCCACCTCAGGTTTTATTTACCTATAAGCTTTGTATCTTTTTTATTTTCTATTAAGGTCATTGTAGAATATTGCCAAACTTTTGGGCCTACAGGAGAGCTGGAGAGGGACTTCTTACAAGGACACTGAGTGACAGGCCGAGGGGGAATGGCTTCCCACTGACCACCCCCAAGCTTTTGGTGAGCCCTCTTCCCATCATCCAGGAGTATTCTCTATTTCCTCTGGGGTGATACAAAACCGACCTGCTGCTGGTTCCAACATCTCCCAATTCGTGTGCGGCAGTGAGGGTTTCAGAAACAACACTTTCCTTGAGCAGAAATCGAGGCAGATGGTAAAACCAAGTGACCTACAAAACAGAACAAGTTTTCTCACCAGAAATGTACAGTACAAACAAATGTACTGTCACCTAAAAATACCGAGATGGCGTTTCTGACAGAGTGATGATCGTACGGGGAATTCAAAGTTTGGGTAAGGTCAGGAATGAATTTTGCATCCTCTAAAAACACGCTGGTGATCAAACTGACTGTAACATACTCCACCCTCTTGTTTCTTCCTCCTTGGGACTCGGTTTGCTCGGGTTTGTTTGGTTCTGTTGGGTCTGTAAATTAAGTTATTATCTAAAACTGCCTCTGCTGATGTGAACATCTCAGTGTCTTGTGGCCAACAGCAATGGTCTGGACAGTTTGTATTATTTTCCTCTGAAAACTGGCCCAACTTCCTTTCCATTAGTCCCTCATGGATCCATTCTCACATAGGACAGAACCATGGAATCATTAGAACTGGAAAAGACCTCCTGAGTCCAACTGCTCCCCCAGACTGCCATCACTAAACTGTGTCCCCAAGTGCCACATCCTCACGAATTTTGAACACTTCCAGGGGTGGTGGCTCCACCACTGCCCTGGGCAGCCCATTCTTTCCAAGGCCTGACCACCATTTCAGGGAAGAAAATTCTCCTAATTCCTGCCCTGGCCCAGCCTGAGGCTGTTCCCTTTCCTCCTGTCCCTGTTCCCTGGGAGCAGAGCCTGACCCCCCCTGGCTGCCCCCTCCTGTCAGGAGCTGTGCAGAGCCAGGAGGGCCCCCCTGAGCCTCCTTTGCTCCAGGCTGAGCCCCTTCCCAGCTCCCTCAGCCTCTCCTGGGGCTCCAGCCCCTTCCCAGCTCCATTCCCCTCCCTGGACACGCTCCAGCCCCTCAGTGCCCAGCTTCTCCAGCTTCATCCCTCCCTCATTTTTCAGGCATCACTTCTGGACCCCAAGCACCTTGTGCACAGTGAAGTCCTTATGAAATCTCCAGGGCTTGGGATCCGTGGCCAGGAGCTGTTTACAGAAGGGAGTGCATACAGTTTACAGAATCACCAGGGTGGAAGAGACCTTCAAGATCATCGAGTCCAACCCATGCCCTCACACCTCAACTAAACCGTGGCACCGAGTGCCACATTCAATCATTTTAAAAGAAGTTCCTTTGTATTATTTAGCTTTACTCAGCTCCCATGCCACAAAATCTCAAATAGCCAACACATTGCAGATTTCACAAATAAGCAAGTCTCACGGTCCCTGCCAAAGCAGGGCTCTGCAGTTCAAGGCCGCTGCCCTGAGCGAAGCCAACTTGAGGCAAATGTGCTGTGAAGTGGAAACATGGAGATGAAAACAGACGAAATCACGGGAGGATTAGGCTGCGGTGATTTAAGGCAGTGATTTATTTTGGGGTGGAAACACTGACGCAGGGTTGAACGCACTTGGAGTTTGGCTCGTTATCTCCCTCGTTAGGAGGGGTGGTCTGACACAGGAATCCATCTCAGTGCAGACCTTTCCATATGCAAAAAAATGGTAATAATGGCATTTTGGAAACGCTGTTCCCTGTGCTGGCTCCTTGGGCTGATCAGCTGGGAGAGCAGAGGGGGTTTCATGGGCGTCACATCCTGTGGGCTTCTGGAATGTTGGGAGATGCACAGTCTGGGATTCACGTAGAAAATATGGATACGGCTACCCGGGCTGCTGCAAGGTGTCCCCTGCCCATGGGACAGGCCCCATCCAGCCTTGGACACTGCCAGGGATGGGGCAGCCACAGCTGCTCTGGGCAGCGTTTTCATTCGCGGTGTTCTGCTCTATGAATGTCTCAGCTGCTCTGGCTTTCCCTGGAGGGATGACTGGTTTCTGTAATCTTCTGGAGGAATGGGCTCCTAAACTTGAGGGATGACCCTGCAGAGCGCAGGGTTTCATTACAGTGGCCTGAAAGTCAAATACAGTTAATGTAAGATGTGGTTTGCTCCGTGGAGAAGGGATTAGCTAACTGCCACAGCTGTGCATTGGTATCAAACAGGAGTTTTACCTAAAGAGGGTTTTGGCAGTGATAATCTATTTTCTTTGGAGCTTCTTTACATGATGTTTTGGCCACGAGTGTTGAAGCAAACCTGGATGTCCCATTTCCATCATTTATTGCTAATACCCAGGCTGTGTAGTACTTCAGATAAGCCACTGCCACCTCTGCTTTCCTCCAGATACCACTGAATCAGATTTCACCTCCTTAGGCCTGCTTTTAAAAGCCTTCCTCTTCAGCTTGCCTCCTGCAGCTGTTCCTCAGCTGCTGCCTGGATGTCCTTTTTATCTCTCTCCCAACTTTCCAAGTGCCTTATGTCCGTGGTGCCCTCTAAGCCTCGCTTCGCTAAATCCCTGAACCCTCTTCAGCTCCTTCCCTGAGTCATTTATCTTTTCCCAGTCCTCTGAAAAGCAAGTCACCGTTATTTTGGGTATGTATAGGAGCTCCATCCTTATATAGATATTTTATGTCTCTCACCTTTGGGCTTCTCACAGCATCCTGTTTCTTTTTGTGGAAGGATCAGGCTGCAGTCGACTCCTTGGCAGGGATATTTGGTGCCTGAACGTAGCTGGAGCAGAGTTGTAGCCTCCCACTGAAAGAGGCAGCCACCATTTAATTTGCCAGAATCCCTAAACCCTGTATTAGGTCCAAGTTTCGCAGCTGAAGTGGCATTTTTAAGTGAGATAATCCCAAGTTTATCAGGATTTCTGAGGGAGGACTCGCTCCCCTCTCGCTGGGGTTGTAGTAGATGCAGTGTGGGTGTGTTGTGGTTTGGGAAGCTGCTTACCATGCTCAGCAGGCGACCACCCAACTCAGAGATTTCAATAAAAGGAACGGGAGGTTGAAGTCTAGAAGTTTCCAGGGAAAAAATTAAGTTGTTCTCTTTGTTCATTCATAGAGGTGTTTATTCCTTAGGAAAGCAAGTTTAAAATGAGTTGAAAAACAGCATTCAGAGAATCATGGAATCACAGAATGGTTTGGGTTGGAAGGGACCTTGAAGCTCATCCAGTGCCACCCTGGCCCTGGGCAGGGACACCTTCCACTGTCCCTGTGGAAGGTGTCCAGCCTGTGAAGGAAAAAGGGTGCTCCAAGCCCTGTCCAGCCTGGCCTTGGACACTGCCAGGGATCCAGGGGCAGCCACAGCTGCTTTGGGCACCCTGTGCCAGCCCCTCCCCACCCTCACAGGGAGCAATTCCTTCCCAATATCCCATCTATCCCTGCCCTCCCTCAGCTTAAGGCCACTTCCCTTTGCCAATAGAGAAGGTGAAACAAAATTCTGAGGAATTACCTGTCCCACTGTACTTCAAACAGCAAATAAATGGTTATTAACAGCAGGAGAGTGAACTCACTCTCCTTGGGGGCTTGGAGCAGCTGGGACAGTGAAGGTGTCACAGTTCACTGGGACAGTGGAAGGTGTCCCTGCCCATGGAAGGGGTGGAATGGGATGGGCTTCAGAACCCAAACCATGCTGTGCCACCAGCTCATCAGCTGGCTTTATTCCTGCCATTGGAGAGCTCACCCCTTGGGAGGCTCCAGGGAAAACTCCAGAGGACCAGTGGGAATGTCCAGGTGTTTGTCTAACCCCACCTTCACTGGGAATCCCTCAGCTCCCCCATGCTGACCCAACCAGGTGGATTATTTTTTTTCTCATGGGAAATTTTTCATGCGTAGTCTCAGGGTGAGACTTTCTGGCTCCTGCTGCATCTCTTCCATGTTTAATTCTCTTCTCCAAAGTGTCATTTTCCCTTGAAGGAAGCTCATTGTGAGATTAGAGAGAAGCACGTGAAAAATCCATGTGGGTTTGGCTCTACAGAAGTGCAGCTGGGCTTCCTTCAACTCTGCTTTTTGTCCTGGGGATCTGCTGAGGGGAGAAGTTTCCTGCTCTGAAAGCAAGATAGATGGATCAAAGAGGTTCAAGTGCTGGGTAATGCCTGAAGCAAAGAGGCAGGTAAAATTGCATTCCCAGGAATCACAGAATCCCAGAATGATTTGGGTTGGAAGGAACTTTAAACAACATCCAGTCCAACCCCCTGCCATGGGCAGGGACGCCTTCCACTATCCCAGGCTGCTTCAAGCCCCATCCAGTCTGGCCTTGGACACTTCCAGGGATCCAGGGGCAGCCACAGCTTCTCTGAGCCTTGTAAGAAGAGCTATACATTTATTTTTGTTGTTTTCTGTTTTATTATTTATTTAGATGGGTTTTTTTCCAGTGGAAACTCAAGTGGGTTTTGCTTATCGACTCCGTGCAAGGAAAGGTTTCCCACAATTGTGTGAAGTTTGAAATGAGAAATAGTCCAAGCTGACTTCTTTCATTCCATTATCTTTAGTTTCACAAAAAGCTCATCCGAGACACTCATTTGTTAGAGATGTCACTGATGAGACCAGCAAGGAGATAAACTGGGATAATGGTTGAAAAAGAGGTGGAGAAACTGGAGTGTCTCCCTTTGGAGCTGCTCTGTCCTGCACAGGCTCATCTGTTGGAGACATCTCTGTTGGAGATGCCTGTGCCATCAAGGGTTTGTGCTGGCCTTGAACTCTCCATATGCCCATTAAGGAAATACCCCTGGATATTTTATCCATGTGAGTTTATAATTTTCCAAACTCTGATGCCCTGCTCTGAGGCGAGAGGGGTTGGAATGAGATCCCTTCCAGCCCAAACCATTCTGGGATTCCTTGCAAACACTGGGAAATGTTGTTTTCTCTCTTTTGTGTAGCTTGGTGGGGGATTTTCTTTTTCTTCCAGTGAGAGACATCTTTAAATGCTTTAAATCTAAGATGGAGACAGTAGGATAAGTGGTCTGCTCTTCAAGTTTTGGCTTCCTTATTGTCATGAATAAAATTTCCGTGTAGGTTCCTAATAAATGCTAATGAGGTCTGTTCAGGGAAGGGATTAGGCTGAGGAAAGCTGGATATGTAGAAATGCAGAATCTCTGCGCCCTCATTATGTCTGCAGGTCTCGGTAGTAATCAGGGAGAAGTTTCCTTGCGATGAATGAGTGAGTGACATTTAAAGCTCCATCTGTTGCCTGTGGAGTGGTGCCTCACGACGTGTTTCCATGGCTGATGGGATGATTAATTTCAGTTCCCATTCACAGAGCAGGAAATATTCCCCGAGCAGGGAGTGACTCCAGCCCTCGCCAAGCTGCAGCGGGCGTGCAGCTCGTAGGAAACCTCGGCTGCTGTTTACTCCCGGCTCCTGTTCCCAGACAGGATCCACCTGGGCTGTCCCAGCATGCTGGGGACTGCAGGATGCTGACCGGCCCGTGGCTCCAGCTGGGCTGTGATGCTCGAGCTTGTTGGCTAATTCCAACCCAAAGTACCCTCCCTGGGATCCTGGTCCTTGGAAATGGGGTAACACGGGTAAGAATTGAGAGAAACAGAAGTGACTGTTTCCTCCTGCTGTCCCACCCAGCAGGGGTTTGGAACTGGGTGATCTTTAAGGCTCCTTCCAACCCAGGCCATTCCATAAATCTGGGATAGTTCTTCAGTTTGGTGTGGATCCACGGAGGAGCAGGACTGTGCCTTCATCCTGCCCCCACATGGTGCTCGGGATGTGCTCCAGAGGGTGCTGGTGTCCTGGGAGCTGCCATGTCCGTGGCCTGCTCCCACCACCCGCTCCTGGACAAGTTTGGGGATTCCTCTAGGCCAGCTTGGCAGAATCTTGTCTAGAGAATAAAAATTCAGAATTGAGTGAAGCTGGTAATGTGTTGTTTCCCCCTCTCCTATTAATTTCTCCTTTTCTGTGGGTCATGCACCGTGCTGGAGGTGGAACCAGCTCCGAGGGTGCTGTGCCGTGGCTTCGTTCCGCTTCCCCACAAAATCCGCTGCTTTTATCCCGGCACTGCAGTCAGATTCTGCAGTAGCTCGATGCTATTTATAGCTCTGATCTCACCATCTCGCAGTGTTTTGGGGAGTTTTGGGAATTTGGGGAGTGGGAGCCCCGCTGGAAAAGGATCCCTGGGTGGGCCGAGTGGCGGAGGGGATCCCAGCACTCCAGCCATTGCTGGAAGGGGGGTGGATTTAATTCACAATAATCCAGCGATGCTCGACTGACACACATCTCCCTGCCAGAATAAACCACCTCAAGTGCTCCCTTGGCTGTGCTCAGAGTCAGCAGTAGCTGCTTGCCTCCCTTTCCGGGCTGATTCTGAAGGAAAATTGGGGTGCTGGGCTATCGGAACGGTGTTCTGAGGATTTGGAGCCAGCGTCACACTCCCCACATGCCCAAGGCATTCCTGCTGGCAGCAGTTTGGTGTTTGAATGTCTTTCAGAGCGCAGGGAATTATTGAAAAATCCCAGACTGTTGCTGGACACCGAGGACAGCCCTAAGGAATAAAGTCAGGGAATAAACACACGATTTTTTTGCTTTTCTCTGAGAATGAAAGAGCTGGAAATAACGCTGAGAGGGGGAGATCCATGCACACAGCTCCTCAGCATCCCGCTGGATGGTTCAGAGGGGTGGGGATGATCCGACGGCAGCAGCCAAGAATTTGGGATACTGAGCACATCCCCTGGCTTTGCCTTTGCTTTCCGTGGGTGCCCAAAGGCTGACGGCTGCTCTTGGCAGAGCCTGGCCCGAGGGCACGGCTGGCACAGCAGTAACTGAAAACAAACTCGTTAGCTGGGAATAAAGCCCCGATCCTGAGAGGATGGGAGAGAGGGAGAACTCTGGAAAGCCCTGGTTGGGGAGGGTCAGCCACAGCCAGACCCAGGAACATCTCACTCCTGGTGGGCAGCGATTTGGGAGGACACCAGGCGCTGGAGAGTCACTGGAAGAGGCTGGAATGCTCTTTTCTTTGGATTTTGGGAATCTCCCAGGCTCGCTCTGGTGGTAGATGGGCAGGTGGGATGTGTCCTGGAGTGGGAGCTGCTTTTTTCCTCCAGCCTTGAGCAGACTCTCATACCCATGGTGTTGCAGCAGATTTGGGGAGGTTGATGGGATTTTTTTCCCATCTCTAGAGGGAATTGTTGAAGAAACAGGAGCTGGGAAGGAGCTGTTTGTGTTCAGTGGGACTTGCTCTGTGCCGCACGGAGGGAGAGCTCAGGGAAAGCGTTTCCTTCACTTTCCCTTTGAAGGTGATGTTGGATTGTGAATGTGAGAGGTAGTTTTCTGTGCTGCTTAAATTTAAATTAAAAAAAAAAAAGAAAAGGAAAGGAAAAAAAAGCAGGAAAGGAAAGAGTATTTTTGGCAGCAGCATTTGATATAAAAAACCTCCAGTTTGATGGAAAGTGTCCCTGCCCATGGCAGGGAGCTGGGATGGGATGGTCTTTAAGGTCCCTTCTAACAAAACCCCTCTGTGGTTCTGGGATTCTGTGAATAGTTTTTAAATTAACCTTAAGTAAAGGTTATGCTGAAACAAGGTTTGATTTTAAATATTTGTTTGCTGCCTCTCATACTGAATTTTTGTTTTAACATTTTAGTGCGTTTTCAGGACTCAATCCTGTATTTCCATCCTTTAAAGACTAGCACAAAAATGCTGTATCAGAGAAGGGGAAGAAAATTCAATTATTACTGTTAGTTTTATTGAAAAGTGTATTCACAGCTTTAGTGTCACCTTCCCCTAATCCCTTCCAAAACACTCAGGACTTATGAAGATCTTTTCCATTTTGGAGTGTGGGAGAATCTACACATACTCCCCTGATAATGTCTTATCTACAGCCTTTGTGTGAAATGTTTTTAATTTTTCCAGTGGAGCCAGGCTGGGAGAGCTGGGGGTGTTCACCTGGAGAATGGAAGGATCCAGGGAGACCTGAGAGCCCCTTCCAGTGCCTAAAGGGGCTCCGGGAGAGCTGGAGAGGGACTTGGGACAAGGGATGGAGGGACAGGACACAGGGAATGGCTTCCACTGTCAGAGGGCAGGGAGAGATGGGATATTGGGAAGGAATTCCTCCCTGTGCGGGGAGTGAGGGGCTGAGGTTGGAATTCTCAGAGAAGCTGTGGCTGCCCCTGGATCCCTGGAAATGCCCAAGGCCAGGCTGGACAGGGCTTGGAGCAACCTGGGACAGTGGAGAGTGTCCCTGCCCATGGCAGGGGGTGGCACTGGATGAGCTTTAATGCCCCTTCCAAGGCAATCCATCCTGTGATTCCATGATTAAATACTTTTTGTAGGACGTGCACTTTGCCTTCAGCTTGGAGATTGTCACTTGGTTTCCCTGTGTTTTGGGTTATTCCCCTCAGCGTGTTACGGACGAGCTGCGAGATGTCAAATTTCCAGTCTCCATCAGCATCAGAGGGGACTGAGGTGCTTTAGGTCTTAATTAACGTGCAGCATGCAAGCAGGCTTTGATGTACAGCCATGTTTTATTTATTTGGGAAGGGAAACACCAGCAGAGTGGTTTTAACTTAGTATAAAAATCATCGTAACATGACCGTGGAATCAAAATCAGGCTAACTTGACCAAGGGGAAAATGTAATTCCCTATATGCCAAGGGAGGGGGAAAAAAAAATTAGAAAATTAATGTTTTTCTGTTTCTACGGGGAAGAAAAAAAAGCAGAGAGAGGCCGTGAGATAGTTTATTATTCATAATCAGGATTTTGTCTCCTAATTCATGGCTTTGGCATTTCTCATGCCAGCCCTGAATGTCGTCTTTGTGCCTTGGCTCACGTCACGACTCCGATGCTGCTGCTGCGTTCTCGAGGCAGGACCTAGAAGAGCGATTTCCGAGCGTCCCATCAAAGCCTGCCTGGAACACAGGCGGGTTTTGTTGGGGGCTGTGCCCATTGAGCAGGGAGGGCTGGCTGGGCTCGGCAGGGCTCTGTGGGTCAGCGGCTCCCGGCGGGGCAAGGAGGGGCTTTTTTGGAGCCTGAAACGGTCGAGAGTCAGGGATGACGCAGCCCGTGCCAGAGCCCTGAACGGGATTTGTGGTCCTCATCCCTGCAGCTGTGGGGGGATGAGTCCCTTTGGATGGGAAATGGGGGATTTGTCAAGTTTTCTTGGCACTGTTTTCCAGCAGAGAATGGCAACTTAAGGCTCGTTTTTGGGAAGTAAAGTAGGAGGAATGGATCTCAGGGCACAGTCACAAGTGGCAGGGTGTTCCTTCTGCCTGGAACTGGGTTGAGTTTTGCATGCTTGGGAGGGTTGAGGGTGTTCAACCTGGAGAAAAGAAGATTCCAGAGAGACCTCAGAGCCCCTTCCAGGGCCTAAAGGGGCCCTGGAGAGCCTAAAGGGGCCCTCTCCAGGAGAGCTGGAGAGGGACTGGGGACAAGGGATGGAAGGACAGGATGAGGGGAACACATGGGATCACAGAATAGTTTGGGTTGGAAGGGACCTTAAAGCTCATGCAGTCCCGCCCCCTGCCATGGGCAGGGACACCTTCCATTATCCCAGGTTATTCCAAACCCTGTCCAGCCTGGCCTGGGACACTGCCAGGGATCCAGGAGCAGCCAAAGCTTTTCTGGGCACCCTGTACCAGGGCCTCCCCACCCTCGCAGAGAAAAATTCCTTCCCAATATCCCATCTATCCCTGTCCTCTGGCAGTGCGAAGTCATTCCCTCTGTCCTGTCCCCCATCCCTCGTCCCCAGTCCCTCTCCAGCTCTCCTGGAGCCCCTTTAGGTGCTGGAAGGGGCTCTCAGGTCTCCCCAGAGACCTCAAACACAGTGTTTAGTTGAGTTTGAGTGGTTATCTGTGGGTCAGAGCATACTGCTGTCCCCAAAATCCCTGGCTGTGGCTTGAGAATCAATCCATGGCAAGGAGTCCTCTCTGTGGTCCTATGGGGGAGAGACGGGAGTGAAGAAAAGGCCACAGGAAGGAAAACAATAGGGAAGTGGAGGGAAGAGCTTGTGGGTTGAAAAATAGCAACACTTCCAGTAATGTGACCTTTTGCTGAAAATGTTTCCATCAAAAAAAGAAAGTCTCCTCCTCCCTCCTCCTCCCTGGCTGAGCCGGGTGTAGGGAGGGGTGAACACGCTCCCGGACCTGTGCTCCATGAGAATGTTTGGGAAAAACCCTATGAAAACTCTCTCCTTGGGATGGATAAGATTAAAGTCCTGACAGAGAATATGGGGAAAAAAACCCCACCTTTATTTTCTAGTTTTGCTGAAGCTCAGTCTTTCTGAGGGATTAGTCTTCGTTATCCTGTAACTGATGTTCATTCAGCGCTCTCAGCAGAGTTATTGAGGGATTGCCCCGGAGAGAGAGAGAGAGAGAGCAAGTGTTGCAAATACAGAGTACCTGTGAAAGGCAGAACTGTCACTCAGGTGAAATTTAGAAGATTTTTAGTCATTCATGTGGTAAATTTTTTTTTTTTTTAGGAGAAACGAGTTGAGTTATTGCAAAGGGATTGTGGCTTGCCACTGCCAGGGGGCAGGGATAGATGGGAGATTGGGAAGCAATTGTTCCCTGTGAGGGTGGACACAGGGTGCCCAGAGAAGCTGTGGCTGCCCCTGGCTCCCTGGCAGTGTCCCAGGCCAGGTTGGATGGGGCTTGGAGCAGCCTGGGACAGTGGAAGGTGTCCCTGGAATGGCTGGGATGGCGCTGGTTGGGCTTTGAAGTCCTTCCCAAGCGAAACCAGTTTGGGATTTATTATACAACACATCGTGGTTTTCTGCCTGAGTTTCTTAAAGGGAGAGCCTCATGTTCCTGACCAGGGCAGTCCATCAGTTCATCCATCACAAATTAGGATTAATTCTTTCTGTGAAGTCTCAGATTACTCTTTATCCTCCTTGTTTCCATTGGTGCTGGATGAGTGGAACACAGGTGTGTGTGTGTTTGGAAGGCACAGATGGGTCACACACGACTCTCCTTGCTTGTAGAAAACACACTAGTTTGTAGGAGAAAGGGAAGCTTGTTGATCCCTGAATCCCTGCAGTCCTTGGTTACCCGTAAAGGAATGATGTGAATTTCATGGTGCTGCCCTTGGTTCAGACCGTGGTTCCTCCATCCTTTGCTGGATGAAGACCATGCACAGCCCTGCTCGTGTGTTCTCCCCCAGTGCTGATGTGAGCACAGCCCTGCCTTTGGGCAGACCAGGGTTCCTCCATCATTCACCGTTTGCTGGGTCAGGAATTCGCTCACCCCTGCTCTTGTGCTCTCCCTGCAGTTGACGTGAGCACAGCCCTGCCCTTGCAAGTGGCGCCGAGCTCGGTGCCCATGGACCTGCGGCTGGACCACCAGTTCTCCATGCCGGTGACGGAGCCCACGCTGCGCGAGCAGCAGCTGCAGCAGGAGCTGCTGGCCCTCAAGCAGAAGCAGCAGATCCAGAGGCAGATCCTGATCGCGGAGTTCCAGCGGCAGCACGAGCAGCTCTCGCGGCAGCACGAGGCGCAGCTGCACGAGCACATCAAGGTAAGGGCGGCCGGGAATGAGGGGATTGTGGAATTGTTGAGGTTGGAAAAGCCTTCCAGGATCATCCGTTCCAACCATCAACCCAGCAGCATCACCACGGTCCCCAGGCGCTGCATCCCACACATCTTCTGACCAATTCCAGGTGTGGTGGTTTCAGCACTGCCCCTGGCCACCGTTTCAGGGAAGATATTTTCCCTGATCTCCAGTCTAAACTTTCCCCGGCATGGCTCGAGGCTGTTTCCTCTTGTCCTGTCCCTTGCTCTCCACCCTCCTGTCAGGGAGTTGTGCAGAGCTGAGAGATCCCTCCCGAGACTTCTTTTCTCCAGGCTGAGCCCCTTTCCCAGCTCCCTCAGCCGCTCCTGGTGCTCCAGCCTCTTCCCCAGCTCCTTTCCATTCCCTGGACACAAAAAATGCCTCAGTGGAGTTGACCCCAGCAGGAGGTTGCCCGTTTCTGTGGTCACACATTTTGGGAGCAGTGGTGCAGGGACTTCTCCTCAGGCGTTTGCCATCAGCACAAGCTGCAGCCCGAGCCTGTGGTCCGTGGTGGGACTGCGGGAATGGGGAATGCAGGGCAGTGCCTGCAGGTGCCTGCACATGCTCAGATTTTTCTGAGCTAGGCACCAAGCAGGCGCTGTGCCCTGCGTGGGACAGAGAGGAAACACCAGGCAGGGTCAGTGGGCAGTCCAGTCTGGAAGATGGCTGGTGCAGGGTGAAAACATGAGACATTATATAAATATTTCCCAGTGCTGGACTATTGCTATGGCAACGTAAGCTTTCCGAATTGGTAATAGGCTCCTTTTTTCAAAGGGGGATTAGTGCTGCACATGGTAAATAGCCTTAATGTAATATTAAAAAGCAACCTCGATTCAACCTTATATAACTTTCATTTCAATACAAAATGCATGTCAGAGTGGGGAAGATGGGATTAAAAGTTAATGGGGTGTTATTTACAGACTTCTTAGTACAAGGAGGAGCTGGGCTTTGTGAGAAGCGTCCCTGTTTGAGGCTGGATTAACAGCAAATGCCCCTGTCCCTTGGTGAGTCCTCTGTGCTGTCGCCAGGGCAGAGGTGAGGAGGTGCTTGGGAGTGAATATATTTATACATGGATGCACAATGTGTGCATCTCTGGGGGTGTCTGTGGAGCGTTTGCGTATCCCCATGTTTCTGCAGTTGCACGTTTGCCCACGGCTGGCACAAGCACTTGGGGTGGGGGGAAGGATGGGGAATTCCTGTGACAGATATTTCTATTACTCCCTTGTAATTGCCCATGCCTGTAGTTATTTGTCTATGAACAATCAGGCAGGCTCGTTCCCATTTAACGGCCAAGCTCGAAGCACAGGTGATGGGAACATATTTGCTTTCCTTTACGTCAAAGCTCTGACTGGCTCTGCTCAAAATCTGTGCGAGGAAGCTGAGCTCTAGTTTTGGGACACCACAGTACATCCAGCCCATTCGGTTATGAAGTTCTTCATCTCGTGTGTAAGCTTGGCTAAATGAGAGCCTTAAAAATAGGAATGATACAATCCTGTACCAACGAGTGGTCTGCAAGGTGATCTCTGGGTAATAAGTGTGTCAGTGGGACCAGACTTGTTTTAAAAACCAAACAACACCTTATTGAAATAAACCCTGTGATGCCTCACAAAGAACATAACCCCCAACCCCTATCCCAGTGTGTGACTGCGGTGCATTTTCCCTGGAAAACATCTTGCTTGTCTTTGTGTGCAGGAGTCAGCCCACATTTAGGTGACTCTTAGAACTGGCAGCTGTGTTAAGTTCAGTGGCTGTGAGTGCAGGGAAGTAATTATTTTGCTCAGAGAATTAAAATATATAACTTTAAATTTGGACTCGGAGCTGCCCAGCTCATGAGGAAAGCAGGGCAGGGATGTTAAAGCAAATAAAACCCATTTATCTTCTGCAAGTGAAGCACTTGAGCTGTGCAGTGTGGTATAGAAACATTCCTGAGTGAAGATGCAGAGCTCTTTTTGGAGAAATTTAGTTTGTTTTTTTTTTAATCCCATGTGCACACAGGCATGAACCCCCCATGGCAGGGGTTGGGAATGGGATGAGCTTTAAGGTCCCTCCCAACCCAAACCATTCTGTGATTCTGTGATAATGTTAAACCCACAATTGCTTTGGAAACTGCTTCTGTGAAGAGGGAAAAATTTCTGCACTTTACTCTGTTCTGTGTATGTAGTATTGTCTAGAATTGATTACTTTGGCTTTTTCCCGTCCAGCCTGGCATCTGCCATTTTAATCAATGAGTGCAAAGCATTTATTTCATAGAATCCCTGAAATCTTTGGGTTGGAAGGGACCCTAAGGATCATCCAATTCCAACCCCCTTCCACTATCACCAGGTTGCTCCAAGCTCCAACCTGGCCTTGGACACTTCCAGGGATCCAGGGGCAGCCACAGCTGCTCTGGGCACCCTGTGCCAGGGCCTGCCCACCCTCCCAGGGAGCAATTCCTTCCCAATATCCCATCTCTCCCTGCCCTCTGCCAGTTTGAAGCCATTTCCTGTTGTCCTGTCACTCCATCTCTTGTCCCCAGTCCCTTTCCAGCTCTCCTGGAGTCCTTTTAGGCCCTGTAAAGGGCTCTGAGGTTTCCCTGGAGCCTTCCATTCTCCAGGTGAACACGTCCAGCTCTCCTAGCTGGTGAAGCTTTCATACAGCTCCTTTGTTTCCAGTCTTGACTCGTTTGCTGGTACAGGAGAAGTTGTGGTTTGGGGTTATTTTATTTCTTTTATTGCCGTGGTGTTGGTGGGAACAGAGGAACGGGTCTGATTTGACAGGAGCTAAGAAGAGGTGAATACCCCTCCATCCCACCCCCAAGCAAAGCAGGAGTGTGAGGAACACTTAAGTGAGTGAAGTTTGGCCTGGAAAATGCTGGCATGATTGCCTGTTTTTCTATCCCAGTAGATAACTTTTTCCTATTGAGAGCTGAAGTTTTGGCTTTTTCCAGAGCTTGGAATCGCTTCCATCAGCTCAGTTTTAATCATCTGACCTAGTGCAGGAGGAGAAGCCGATGACTGCCCGAACATGTGATCTTTTCCCTGGCGTGTCCCAGTCCTTGATTTTATAGACATTGTGTTTTGGCCTTCACATAAAAGTGCCAGATTCCCCAAGATGGTGCAAGTTGGAGAGAGCCAGGAAATGAGTGAAACAATATTTGTGGAAGGGCTCTATAATGGACACAGAGCTCAGCACAGGGGAGGAGTGGGAGGATAAGGAGAAAACACAGGCATGGAGAGAGAGATAGGAGCAGGGAGAATGGCTTTGAACTGAAAGAGAGTAAGTTTAGATTGGATATTAGGAAGAAATTAGCGATGAGGCACGGGGCTTGGAGCAAACCGCTCCAGTGGGAGATGTCCCTGCCCACAGCAGGGGGTTGGAGTGGGATGAGCTTTAAGATCCCTCCCAACCCAAAGCATTCCGTGACGATTCTGTGAGACCCCCGATGTGTTTGGGGAAAATAATCCGAGCCTTTTGAAGGCTTCACACTGTATGGAGCAGGGAGGCTGCTTCTTTCACAGCTCCAGAGCAGCTCTGCAGATTGCCCAGGCTGGACTCCGGGAAGCGCCGAGGGAGAGGCTGGAGGCACCGGTGGCTGCTCCTCTCTCCTGTAGCCACTCACCTTCAGCCAGGCGTATTTTCCACTCCTTCGTGCATTGCCAGATGTGGGACAGTATTTACGGCCTTCAAATCTGCCTTCCTGAGCAAAAGCAAGGATGGAATAAGGGGCCTGGCTCTCGGGTGAGATGGTCGAAGGCCACTCCGCAGGTCCCGCTGCGAGCTTTGCCTGACCTTTGGTTGCGGAGGAACCGGCAGGGAATTTTTTCCTTTGTGAGTCACTCATTCCCAGCCAAGATCAGCTGGAAGTTACCAAAAGCTTTTCCGTTTGCCCTTCTGGTCAAGGGCTGGATGGAAGAGGGGCAGGATGGGCGCTTTGGCAGGGCCAGAGGCACCTCGGGTGCTGTGAGCTCAGAGGAGAGGGAAGGACGTTGTGGGAAATGTGGTTCATCTGCTCTGTCCGAGCTTGGAGCAGGGCTCTTCCCAGCTCTGGCTGTTTTATAGCCACAGCCGGAAACTTCTCGGGGATGCTGACGCACGTCAATGGCAGGATAACAGCACAGGGAAGCAGCTGAGCCTCCCAGCTCCTCATGGGCCTGAAATCCTCATCTGTGGGTGTGCAATCCCATTCCCAGTTTTCCCACCATCTGAGAAAGGACTGCGTGCATCCGTAGCACAGGGAGTGCTGGGCTGTGTGTCCAGCATAGACAGGATGGGCAGGGAAGCAGCAGCAGGGAAAAGAGCTTTGTGAGGATATTTGCTGTGCAGTGATCCTGAAATTGTTCTCTTTCCCTTGACAGAATGAATTCCTATGTTGAGTGAGGGATAGCAGCACATCCGAGGGATCAGCCTCTTGTTCAGAGACACGGGGTGAAACTCCCGGGCCATTCCTTTGGTTTCAGGGAGTGAAAATCTTTCAGGGAATCTTCCAGACAGATTTTGCTGTGCTGTAAAGAAATGTAATTCTTCCCAAAAGATGTCTAGACTTGATAGCTGTCATGCTGATGCTGAGGGGAGAAACTGCTCCTTGCTTTCATGTGGAGCCACCTGCCCATGGAATGGCAGGTTTGCCTGCAGGATACGCCTGGAGTGCTCAGGGCCAGGCTGGATGGGGCTGTGGTGGAAGGCGTCCCTGCCCGTGGCAGGGGTAGAACTGGATCATCCTTAAGGTCCCTCCCAACCCAACCCAACCCAACCCATTCCATGATTCCATGGTAGCTCACTAGGCCCAAACCACATCGTCCTTTAGTGGGGCTGCTCTCAGCATGGCCCTGGCAGTTCCCAGAGCTTCTCTTTGGTGGCCTCTCTATGTTGATTCCATGTTGATTCCTGCTCGGCAGGGAAAGCTGGGCGTGTTTCAGTTCTGCTGCTGGGGTTGGTGTCAGCTGCTGATCCCCTGTGGCACCTTCCCCGTGTCCCCAGGGCCTCTGCCGGCAGCACCGTGGCTCTTGCAAAGCACCCGCCTTCCTTGGGCTCCGGAAGGGCCGACTTCCATCCCACCCCCGGATATCCCAGCTGTCGTTCCTGGGCCTGTCTGCTCCCTGCTCTCTTCCTGAAGCAGCCAGCGTGGAGGGGCTCCCTCTGCTCATCTTCATGCCGCTCTTCTGCAGCGCGCCCGTTCGTCGCAGCCCGTGTCCCTTTCAAGAGGAACTTGAAAAGCCCGGAGATACCAGGTGTCTGCCTCTGTCTGGATTCCGGGATGACAGGATTATTCATCTTAGGAAGCTGCAGCTGGGTACGGTCAGTGGTAAAAGACCAGACTGAACATTTTGTGCCTTGTTGCTACTCGAACGCCTTGGAACTCGCGCTATTTCCAGACGGCTTCCTGTTCTTTCTCAGTGACCTTGCCTCGCTTTTCTAGCACACTGAGCCCACTCCAAAACTTACACCTTAGATCCTGCAAAACTTAACTTCTGATGGAAGCAACCCTGGGGAAAACTTTTGGAAGATCAGAACGTTTGCTCCCTTTGAAGGGGGTGGGCGGTGACTTTTCCTCAGCCTCAAAGTCAGGATCTTTTGCGAGAGCGGTGAGGACGAACCTGCGCACGGAGGAATGGATTCTGTCAACAAATCCGTGGAGCAGCTTGGACATCTTTTACCCCATCTCTTGGTTGAAGGAGTCCTGGATCAGGCTGGGATGATTCAGGTGTATTCCTGCCATCCAAGCACTGCTGGTGGTATCAGGAGTGAAGCTGGAATGCTCATCCAGGGAAATTTGTCTGCTCTGGGCCTTACAGAGTTACTGGAAATCGGTAGAAGAAATGTTTCCTTTTGGTTTCTTCTGAGATGGGCCATGGTTGGTTGGCTGGAAGGAGCACAATGGGAACTCCAGATTTTTCTGGAGTAAAACACGTGTGGGGCACCACGGTTATTTTTTTGTCAGTTTAGAATTTCAGAGTAAACGGCAGCAGAAGGGATATTTTGGCAGCTCCCACACCCGAATGTTCAACTCCAATTTTATCTTATTTTCGAACTTAGAAAATAATCGGAAGTAGTCAAAGGGAGCACAGAGAATCAGTGCAGCAATAAAGAAATACCCCACTGGATCCTGCTGCTATGCCAGGAATACTGACCTGTTAATGTCCACCACTGCTGATCCATTCACGCCCAGAAACATGGAATTCCTGTAATACCCAAAAGACCCCGGAACAGTTCACAGAGGATGTAACTGTCCCTGCAAGGACCAAGATCTCATCTCTTACTTAGAATCAAACAACTAGGGCTCCTCCTTTTCAGGAATTTATGTGGATCTTTGGTTTACAGGGATTGTTTTAAGTCAAATTTACTTACCGCCATCCATGCTGGGATGGGCGCTCCCTGCTCCTGATTCCCTCCCCTTCAACAATAACCACATAAAGCCCAGCAGAGGCAAACTCAAAGGAGTTTTCCTCAGCTTTAAAGGGGAAAATTGGAGAAGGAGCTGAATGTGCTGGATACTCCAAACAGAGCTTGCCGCTTTCTGGAAAGGCTGTTGGATATTTTGCTTCTGGAGGAAGGGAGAAGTTAGGCTGGAGTGGAAGTCAGGGAGCAAAAGGCTCATACGAAAGCATTCCTGGTGCTGAACCTTTGCAGGTTTTCAGGGCTAGAGAGCTTCCAGCCTTTTAGGAGAGGCAATGGCACGGGAAGGAGACTGGGGTACAAAATTCCTTGTCCATATGTAAAACTGCCAAAATAAAAACGTGGGATCTTATCACCTGGAGCTGACATTCCCAGTCCTGGAGATGGTTTAGCCTTCTAAACCTGAGCACTAGACGTTCTCAGTAGGATGTGTCTGACCAAGATCGGTCTGCCCAGGGAGCTGCTGGCTGGGAGGGATCGTTTCCCTGTGGAAAATTCCCTGCCAGTGGGAATTTCTGGCACGGGATTTGCCGGCTGTCAGCTGCCCGATGGCGGGAAGAGGGCATGAGGGGTATGTGTTCCAGAAAGGAGGTGAGAGGTGCTCGTTCTCCTGGATCTTTGTGTCTTGCCTGCTGCTGGAAGCTGCAGTGTTCCCCCCTCGCCGTCTCCCAGCACAGCTGAGTTGTTCTGCCCGGTGCTCCAGGAGATATCCCAAACACGCCGCCACGGAGCCAAGAGAGTGGATCCTGAAACTGGAGCCGCAGCCTGAGACCTCAGTGAACAGGATGGGGGAACATGAATCACAGGGTCTGGCCAGCGTTGGGATTGCTGTGCAACAGCCCAACAGAGCAGTGCTCCCAGAAATCCATCTCCCAGAAATCCCAGAGCCTGTGCTTTGCTCCCACCCATAGCCAAGGGTTTTCCAGGGGGGGTGATTTGATGTGTACTTCCTTGGAGAGTTTTTCTACATCCTCACCTACGATTTGACTTTGTTTTCACAGAGCCTGAGCCCAAAGACCATTTTGAATACGTGATTTAAACCCCCAAAACTGTAGAATTTCACCGGGACGGGTGGCAGAAGAACATTTCCCTGATATCCCCCTGTGCTGGAGCTGATCTCAGGTGTGGGTGATACAAGTTGGGAGCTGGACACAGCAGCTTTGAGTGCCAGGGAATATTTATCAGCCAGAAGTGTTCCAACTGCTGTTTGCCCAGGCTTGTGCTTATCTCCACAATAATTTTGCTCTCCCTTGTACTAATTGCAGCTATTCAAAATATCTCCTATAAACACCCAGGAGCCACTCTGAGCTGGGGGGAGCAGGAAGGATCTCTGTGCTTGGCTTCTTGTTTAGCAGCTAAGGGAATAGTTGTGGAAGTCCTAATGCAATGTGTCTCCATGAAATCCATCCTGGTTCTCTCTGGGAAACGAGATCTTGGCGTCAGCACTCCACACTTCCTGGGAGGGTGCTACAAAGACTAAAGAGAACCATTTTAGATGCATTTCCCTTAAAAAGAGGTTTCTCTGTGACAGTTTCCCTACTGATAAGGTGTCAGTCCCCCTCCCAGGCAGACAAGCTGGAGCACTGAAGACAATTGAGGAATGTGGTGGCAAAATCCTCTGGATCACTGAGTCCTCACGGTAGGCTGACGGTTGATAAATACCTGGAAATGCTCTGCATTCTCCCTGTTACCTTTATTAATATTAATTTATGCTAAAGGAGCACTAGCAACACTAACTGCAGGTACAGTTGAACATTTGTGCAGTTTTCAGAAATAGTGGGAGCAGTGACATTAAACATATGCAGGAATCCCCATAGTTGTGAATATTTACAAATATTGATTTTGGCAAGAGCACCTAATTCAGATGTTCTGAGCTCCCTAATGCAGCGTGTGTGTGTGTGTCTGTCACACAGTACTCCTCAGACTCGGGGCTGAGTTAGTCTCAGATCCAGGGATTTCCCTTGGTGAATCACTTCGTAACGAAATTTCAGTGTTTGGGAAATACAGCTGGGGAATAAACCCCCTGCCCCAGCTGTGTGTGATGAACACACAGGGTCTGAGTGGGCAGTGCCTCTTCAAATTTGCCTCAATTGCTTTAAATGAACCAAAAATTGATGTTTTTCCTGACACCCCAACAGTCCCACCCTGTGTATCCCTGACAGCATTGTCCAAACGCTCGTGGAGCTCCGGCAGCCTCAGGGCCACTCCCTGGGGAGCCTGGGCAGTGCCCCACCACCTCTGGGAAAGAACCTTTCCCTGATATCCAGCTTAAATTTCTGTTTCCCGTAGCATTCCCGGTAAGTGTGGAGAAATAACCCTGAGAAGACACCCGGATGGGTTTTCTTTTTTTGTTTTCCCAGGCTACAGCAGACACCAACAGCAATTTCTTTTCATTTTTCATGGGTACAATCAGAGACATGGCTTCATTATTTTATTTTTTTTTTAATTTTTTTTTTCAATTTTGAAACCATTTGAAAAACTATATTAAGAATAGGCTTTGTGGAAACTGGGGTCAAAATGAGCAGAGACAATACATCCCTAATGAAACTTCCCTAAACCATCCAGTGACAAATTGGGCTTTTCATTCCCATTTCACTCCAGATGTCAATGAAAGCACAGCTCCTTCTAAAGCAGCCTAATGTATGTAAACCATCGCAGGAAGCAGAGCCCGCAGAGCCTAGGAGACTGCAGATGGAGAGAAAAGGCTCCTGATTCCATAAAAATAACAAAACCTGTTTTACCATATTGTGCATTAAATATTGTTCATTTGCATACTTTCCATGGCGAGGTTCTCAAAGCCCACCATGTGGTGGACTTGTTGGAAGTCAGGAAAGAGACTCTTTCCCCAAATGGAGACGTGTTAGTAGAAGCTGCTGCTTAATTAGAAAACAAAAATAGCTGGTTTCCTCTATTTTTTTCCTCCTTTTCTAGTTTTTTTTTTTTCAGTGTAGATTTTTGGTTGTTTACGTATAATTCAGTAGAATTAGGAGGGGAAGCATAGGTGCATTCACTGCAAAATATCTGGATTTCTGCTGTTTTACAGCATCCTGCCTGCTTGGAACAGGCAGCAGCAGGGATTCCTCCATGGAGAGTTTCCAGCAGATAGCCAGGCAGATTGTAAATACCTCTTAGATTGTTTTTTTGCATCTTTATATAGAATGGTATGATTTTATTCTTATCTATTGTGCATCCGTGGCTGAAGCATTGGGCGGTGCAAGTGTGCAATGCCACAAATTAATCAGAGGAGCCTGGAATATCCAGAGCTGGACAGGGCTCACAGGGGTCAAGTCCAACTCCTGGCCCTGCACAGGACACCCCAAGAATCTCAGCTAAAGGGATCAAAAGGAAAACGTGCTCAAGGACAAGGAAAAACTTTGGGGCAGGGGTCTTGTGTATGCAGGAGCTGGCAGGGTTTGGAGAAGGATGGGTTGGGATGTTCTTGGAGCAAGCAGGTTCCCTGTCTTAACAGCCATGGCTTGGACCCTGCCCATAGCAGGGGCTTGGAACAGGGTGATCTTTGGGGTCCCTTCCAACCCAAACCATTCCACAGTTCCGTGCTGCCGGTCCCTCTCCGCCTCGGGGGTTCTCTGGGAGCTGTGGGTGGTATCCGAGCACAGGCCCCCATTAAGCGCGGCCCCGGAGAGCTCGGGGCTCCGAGGCCGGAGGCTGCCAGCTCCCCGTCAATCCCTTGGTTTATAAGCTGCCAACGTAAAGAGTGCGGGGTGGGCGCCGGGCTCGGGAGGCTCCGGAGGCTCCGGAGGGCCCGGGAGGCTCCGGAGGGCCCTGGCATTCCAGGGGTTTGGGGAGGCCCAGGGGCGGCCCACGCGCTCGGCCCTGGCCTGCGCCTCACCAAGCCGGGTACGGATGGAAGCGGGAGCGGGGAAATCCCCGCTTTGTCAAGAAAAAGCGGTTTTTAGCCCCACGGACGTCCCTTCGCTGCTCTGCAGGCTGCTGGGAGATGCTGTTTGTCACCTACTTTCCCACAGCCTCGCAGGACACGGGGCGTCCCCTGGGGCGTTCCCTCACGCCGTCCTGGGGCACAGCGCATCAAACTGCCACCCTCAGTCCCATGGGATCCCCCCTGCACCCCACAGGCAGCTCTGGGCTGGGGGATCCCCCCTGCACCCCACAGGGAGCTCTGGGCTGGGGGATGCATCCCTGCACCCCCACAGGGAGCTCTGGGCTGGGGGATCCCCCTGTACCCCACAGGGAACTCTGGGCTGTGGGGATGGCCCCTGCACCCCCACAGGGAGCTCTGGAGCTCTGGGCTGGGGGATCCCCCCTGCACCCCACAGGGAGCTCTGGGCTGGGGGATCCCCCTGTACCCCACAGGGAACTCTGGGCTGTGGGGATGGCCCCTGCACCCCAACAGGGAGCTCTGGGCTGGGGGATCCCCCCTGCACCCCACAGGGAGCTCTGGGCTGGGGGAGCCCCCCTGCACCCCAACAGGGAGCTCTGGGCTGGGGGATCCCCCTGTACCCCACAGGGAACTCTGGGCTGTGGGGATGGCCCCTGCACCCCAACAGGGAGCTCTGGGCTGGGGGATCCCCCCTGCACCCCACAGGGAGCTCTGGGCTGGGGGATCCCCTCTGCACCCCAACAGGGAGCTCTGGGCTGGGGGAGCCCCCCTGCACCCCAACAGGGAGCTCTGGGCTGGGGGATGCACCCCAAATTCCCCAGATGGGGACACTGACACTACCCAGTTGCTGAGACTTGGGGAGCCCAGGGGGAACTTGCACTGGGGCAGAAGCCTTTGGTTCTTCCAGCCTTGAATGTCATGTCTGATGGAAGCTTTGCAAATAATTGCCTTAATTAGACATCATGTCTCCTGATTATTCCCATAAATATGGGTGAGTTGAGAGGGCCATGGAAAATCCTTCCTGGAGAAGTTGTTGGGGGAATTATTTTTTTTATCTATTGGAGCAATTATTTTCATAATTAATCACAGAATCTCAGTGTGGTTGGAGTTAGATGGAACAAGAAAATCCATCTCATTCCACCCCTTGCCATCAGCAGGGACACCTTCTACTATTCCAGGTTGCTCCAAGCCCTGTCCAGCCTGGCCTGGAACACTCCCAAGGATGGAAAAGCCACAATTTCTATAATTTCTCTGTGCAACAAATAATATTGAGGGTGCCCTAAGTGGGGTTTTATTTAAAATCAGGTGATGGAGATAAAAGGAGGCCGTGCTTGTCCTTCTTTCCATGAATGAAACACTGTCATTGTCACCTGCCTGCAGCCTCTGCTGTGGCTCCGGGAAGGCCGATGGTGTTAATTTGCTCCTTTTCCCTGTTCCCTTCTCCGCAGCAGCAGCAGGAGATGCTGGCCATGAAACATCAGCAGGAGCTGTTGGAGCACCAGAGGAAGTTGGAGCAGCACCGGCAGGAGCAGGAACTGGAGAAGCAGCACCGAGAGCAGAAACTGCAGCAGCTGAAAAACAAAGAGAAGGGGAAAGAGAGTAAGTGTCCAGAGCACCACTCCTTTGGGTGGTGACAGGCGGAGGGGAGGCATGAAGTAGCCTCAGAAAGCTGGAGGAACCTCCTTGAGGGCATGGGGAGCTTGTGGGAATTGATGGGAAGAGAGAAAAGCATTTCTCTGCTTCATCTTCATTTTTGTCTCACTAAATGCCATTTTAGCGTTTTTCAAAAGGAAGCGTATCCTCTCTTCCCTTGATTTAACATTTTTTGAAGTATTTTTGGCAGCATTCCTAATGGAGGCAGAATATTAAGCCCTCAAAATACACCAGATGCACACTTCACTCCTTTTCTCTTTCTGCTGCTCTGAATTTCACTCTTTTTAAGACGTAGCTGAGTTCTCAGCTCTCCCCTTTTTGAAGCGTTTCCATTCATGAGGGGATTTTTTTTTCAGGAGGTTACAGCTTGTGGATGCCTTCCCCACTGTGTGTCATTATGTACTTGAGGAGATCATTGTGGCCTCACAATGTCCCTTATCAGAGACGCTCTGGGCTGCTTGTTTGGGCTTCTTCTGCCAGTGAACGGGGGGGAAAATACCGAAAAATACCTCACCAAGTTGTGCCATCATCTCCTCAGGTGTGGTTTCACATGGGAGAAGTGACGAAAGGAAGATGGGACGCTGGCTGGGAACTGGGAATAAGATAAAGCTCCAAGAACTTCTTCAGTAGTAAAAAGCTGGGGTCTGGGAGACCTTTTTAAGTGCTAGAAAGAGCAGAGGTTCAGCATCCCTAAGCATTTCCACTTCTCCCGCTGCTCTCATCAGCTGTTGACCTCTGATCCATGTTTTGCTGGGCCTCTCCTCAGAACTGACACCTGGCCATACTCATTAAAGTAATCTGAAAAGAAATTGAAACACCCAAATCTCTGGAAAATGGGAGCAAAGCATCTTTTGGGTGAACCACAGAGGTATAGAGGAAAATACCCAGAATTTGGGGATGATAAGTTGAAGATCCTGTTCCCATGGCTACAGTTTTATTTTTAAGTTACTTTTTTTTAAGAAGTGCTGTGGTGTAGAATCATTATCACACCTCAGCTCTTAAGGATACTTAAGTTATTTTTCTCACATCACAAAATTTGGCAAAGGGAAGCTAAAATTGTCCTGATCTGAAATATGGAAAGAGTGTGAGAGAGGTGGAGTTTGTTCTCCTTCCCTGTTAACACCTCTGCTCTGGAGCCAGGCTGGGAGAGCTGGGGGTGTTCACCTGGAGAAGAGAAGGCTCCAGGGAAACCTCAGAGCCCCTTCCAGCACCTAAAGGGGCTCCAGGAGAGCTGGAGAGGGACTGAGGAAAAGAGATGGAGGAACAGGACACAGGGAGTGGCTTCCCACTGCCAGAGGGCAGGGGTGGGTGGGATATTGGGAGGAATTGCTCCCTGTGAGGGTGGGCAGGCCCTGGCACAGGGTGCCCAGAGCAGCTGTGGCTGCCCCTGGATCCCTGGAAGTGTCCAAGGCCAGGCTGGATGGGGCTTGGAGCAGCCTGGGACAGTGGGAGGTGTCCCTGCCCATGGCACAGAGGTGAAATTAGGTGATCCCAGCCCAGAGCTCTCTGAGGTTGTGTGATATCTTTCAGCTTCCAGTAAAGGAGGTAAACCTTACGCTCCAAAAATATTGAACTTCCAAGTCTTCTAAGGAACAGGTTTATGCCAGACTGACAGAACACAGCCAGGTTTGGGTGTTCTAAGGATACTAATGGATTAAGGATGACACATTTTGGAGGGAGAAGGCTTTCAGGCATGGGTTTATCACCTCTTCTGCTACTCAGGAATTTATCTCCAGCTCTTGGCTTGAACTTTCCACCAAACCGGTGTTTGTGGAGCTGGTGAGGAATGCAGGGCTCCAAAAACAGGGAATTTTCTCGCTTTGGTGTTTGAACCATTTTACACCTCCAGGCAGTGCCTTGTGTGAGTGCTGCAGCTCCCTGCTCTTGGGGAGAGCCAGGAATTGTTCTCCCAGCATGTCAGATGTCACCTCGTCATCGAGCAGGGCGCAGGACACGAGAACATGGCAGCGTCATCTTTTAGTTCTTGTTCCCAGCGGAGCAGGCGCTTCCCTGGCCTTTTCCTTTCCTCCCAGCCCAGATATTTTCCGTCGGATCTCCTGCCTTACACCACAGTGTGGATGAACCATCATTTTCCACGTGTTCCCTTGCCAAACTTGGGATGCATTGCTCCGTCAGGAGCCCTGCCTGGGAGTCTGGGCTGTCAAACCGATGATCACTGGGATCCATCATGGCAGGGGAACAGCCTGCTCTCCATTGTGCAGGAAATCATGATTAGGGATTACACAGTTGACATTTTAGCTCTGCAGAATGACTGACTCTTTTTTTATTTTTTTTTAAGTGTTAGGTTTTCTGTTTGAAGCGAGAGATCGGCGCTTGTAAATGAAGCGAAATGTTACGTCGGTTGTGGTGTGCACAGAGACTTGGGAACAAAGAGGTCCCTGTTTACAGGAGTTTTCAAGACAAAACCTACACATGAGCCACTGGGCTCATTCCCCTTCTGCTTTTAGATGTGACATTTAACAACTTGAGGGTGCACAAGACCCCTTTTCTTAAATAACTTTGGTTCAAAGAGGGCTGGGACACCCCGGACAAGTGCTTTATTCTGAGTGTGCTTCTATGCAAGTGTAACATCCTCTTCTGGTGAAATAAACCCAATTTCATCTGTGTTTTCAAACATAGCTTGTGAATCTATGCCAAGCTAAAGGAATAAAAAGGGAGAGCTCCTTACTTGAGGCACTTTGTTCTTCTCTCTTTGAAAGCAAAATTCTTTTTTTTTTTTTTTTGGACTGGAAATAAAATATTTGGTTCGGAATCTTTTTTAGAAATTTAAGATTCCTTCAAGTATGTGATTTGATTTAATAACCTTTTCTAAATTTTTTTTTTAATCGCAGGTGCAGTGGCAAGCACAGAAGTGAAGATGAAATTGCAGGAATTTGTGTTAAACAAGAAGAAGGCTCTGGCCCACCGGAACCTCAACCACTGCATATCCAGCGACCCTCGCTTCTGGTACGGGTAAGTGGTGCTGGGCTTTCTGCAGGGTTCAGCCAGTGTCACCTTTGTCCCCAGTTCCCCGAAGGAACAGACCTGATGTGCTTGTGGGATGAGCCAGAGCAGTGACAGGAACGCTGTGCATTCCCAAAATGCGTTTTCCAGAGGGTTCCAGAGTGAGTGTTTTCGTGTCTGCTGTGATGGTCATGGTGCTCTGTGTGTAGGGAGAGGTCTTCGTGTCATCTGTAATCCACAATTATGCAAACTCACAAGTTCTACAGTCAGAGATCAGCTTTTATAAGGCCTCCAACTTTTCACCCAGGGTTTGATCCCACCTGGTGTTGTAAAACTTGAACTTTTGTCAAATAAGGAATAGTTTTTTTGTTCAGGAGCTGAATGTTCAGGAGCTGAAATTTGATGATCCTTGTGGGTCCCTTCCAACTCAGGATATTCTATGATTCAGTGAATTCCTGCAGCTCAGGATAATTAAGCTTTGAATTTTAAAGCTTTTAACACTTTACTGCTCTTCTTAATCTCTCAAAGTTGAAAGTTTTGTTTACTTGGCTCTTACTGGAAACAACTAGTGGGTCCAGTCTGCACTTTTAATCACAACTGCCCCAACATCTCCATTTTCCACTGAAAATACTCAACTGCTCTTCTCCAGTTTCAATTTCAGAAATTAACTCTTTCATTGTACTAAAGACAATCAGAAAATTTGATGTTACTTGAAAGGTTCCACTGCTGTGACTTTGTCACTGTCTATATTCAATAAAAAAACAAAGTGCTTTGGATGTTGGCTTTAATGACCTTAAAATTAATGAAATTTTGAGTTACAAAAGTCATTTCATTTTGCCATGGAACTGGTGTTCAAACTGAGGCACTGACAGTGTTTTAAGTCTTAAGAAATGAACATGTGTACAGGGAGGATGAGGTCATAGCCAGAAGATGTTTCCAAATTCCAGAAACTGAGCTGCAATGAAATTTGAAAGCTATCCCAGCTCTGAGCCAGGACAGAAATGCTGAAGTGGAGTTGGCAGAAGAAGTCAGATGTTATTGGAGGCAAAGTGAGAGTGAGCAGCTTTAATACATCTCTGAAAATCTAATCTGAGACTTGGGGATTTCATTAAAGGTGGTTGAAGGCTGTGAGCCTCCATTTCTTTAAAAGTTGGTTAAAATAGCAGTTAATGCAGGAGTGCTACAAGGTCAATTAGAATTCAGGGTGCCCAGAGTAGCTGTGGCTGCCCCTGGATCCCTGGCAGTGTCCAAGGCCAGGTTGGACACTGGGGCTTGGAGCACCCTGGGATGGTGGAAGGTGTCCCTGCCCATGGCAGGGGTGGCACTGGATGAACTTTGAGGTCCTTTCCAACCCAAAACACCCTGGCATTCTTCACGAAGCAGAGACAATGCACAAAGCATTGCACAAGGATTTCAGGTCATGGCATCCCCTCATTTTCCATCTGGTTTGTGATGGGGTGAGGATTGGTATCCTGGATTCTAACCCAAGATGGACAAAGCCTTGGGGCCTCACAGCTCTTTCTCAGTGCTGAATTGTCCTGGTGAGCCCTCAAGAAGGGCAGACAGCAGCAACACAGGATTTTTTAAATGCACCCTTCACTTATTAAGGCAGAAATTGAGAATTTTTTTCCTTTCCATTCTATTTAATTTTTTTTTTTTCAAAAGGAGAATCAACCTTTAAATTCCTGACATATTAGTATTTATTTATATGGCATCTCATAGGTTACCAGCTGAGCTCTGGAGACATTCCTGTCCCCACATAGCTGTGCTGTGATGCAGATGGGTGGTGGTTGGGTTGAGCACACGCGAGCGGGGCTTGCAGGAGATCCACTCCACGCTCCCTCTGTGAGCAGGCGAGGCAATTAAGTGGTAACAGATGCTGGGAGAGCCTCTCAACGTGACACGCCTGCTTTTAAGCACTTCCCTTGGTCTTATTAAGGTTTGTGAATTCCTTTTTTAAAAAGGAAAAAAAATGGAAAGCGTCACTTGGAAAAAAAAAAAAAATGTCTCCTAAGGGTATTGAGCACCGTGATGGTCTGACGTCAGTGGCCGCGACAGGAAAAATGTTCTGCTGGAATCACAGAGGTATTAGAGCTGGAAAAGACCTCTAGGATGATGTCCCATCCCTGGAAATGCTCAAGGCCAGGTTGGACAGGGCTTGGAGCAGTCTGAGAGGATGGAAGGGGGTGAACAAGGTGGTCTTTAACATCCCTTCCAGCCAAGACACTCTGGGATTTTATGATAGGCAACAGTAGAGGAGGTTTGCTGGAACTGCATCGTCAGACTGTCCCTCCCCTGGATTCTGAGCTCACTGGGGCAGCCCAGCCCCAGGAATTTCTGCTCTCTGTGATTCCCCTGGGTAGCTGTCAGCAGTGCTTGGGAAGCAGCCACTCTGTGTGCTAGCAGCCATGAAAGGGAGTTTAACTGGATATTTTCATGGTGAGGAGGTAGAGAGGTACAATTACACTTTAAATTACACATTAAATTATGCATTGAATGATCCCAGTAGCCACAGGTGTGAACACAGAATGTTCCAGCACAGGTACACGTATCTGTATGTATATTCAGTGCACTTTGCTGAACATGACTGAAGGATGAATTATCAAATCACGGAATGGTTAAGATTGGAAAAGACCTCCAAGATCATCACTCCAGCCTTTCTGTCTGTGCGTGTGTTTGAAGGGGCTCAGGGGGCAGGGGATGCCTTGAATGAAGGGATGTGCTTTCAGGAATGCCTGCAAGCTCCTTGCAGTGTCCAATTTCCTCTCCTCCCAGAGCTCTGACATTCCTGAAGGGGCATGCAGACCAGTGCATGCTGCTGGAAGCAGCGTCAGACTCCAGTCCTGGAGCCAGGGAATGTATCCCTGTTTGCAGAGCTCAATATCTGTCATTCAGCAGCCCTGGAGCACATCTAAACAGGCCCTTTGAATTCCTGCACATTTCCTGACAAAGGGATGAAAATAGCTTCAATGTACTCGATTGTGCTGCTTAGGTCATGATTGAAAAAAAAAAAAAATGAGAAAGGAGTTAAAAAATAAAAGTCTGTTGCTCATATAGAGCCAAAAATGTCATTGTGCGACTTGATGGGGCTCAGGGCTCTCCGATCACAGCATCCAGGATTCCTGGGAGTGCAACATCTCTGCGTGCTGCCTTCCCATGGAATGAGCAGGTCCCGGCAGAAAAAGCCACGTCTCTTCCCAGGAGGGATCATTTTTCTCCTCTGTTTGGCTCTGTTTTGATTGCAGGTGAAGATTGAAGTGTGTGGGGGGACATTCAGGGGTGAAGATGTGGCACAGCACGGGGTGGGTGTGGGAAGCACAGCCCTGCAGAGCCCCAAAAATCATTTCTCTTTATGTTCAAAGAAATCTGGATAGTGAAGAGGGAAGATTGGGAAACCACAGTCATTCATTCTTCCATAGGATCCCAGAATGGTTTGGGTTGAAGACACCCTAAGGCCCATCCTGTTCCAAACCCTGCCACGGGCGGGGACGCCTCCCACTAGACGGTCTGTGGGAGTAGAAAACGTTGATGTTCAAATAAAATTTGCAGAGGGTTTGTTGGGTTTTTTTTGTAATTATGTAGAAAATTCAATGTGTTTTCCTAAGTATTTCATTAGCCACTTGTTTTTGAAGGCTTTAACTTGCAGTGGAATGGATGCTCTGGATCTCAGCAAACAGCCAACTTCTCAGTTGAGCTTGCTCTCAAGGGATTGTTACTGCTCGAGAAACAGCGTGGATTTGTGCAATTTTCAGCTGGGAATGGCTCGTTTTGGTTCCTTGAAGAACCTTTTGTAGGAGAATGTTTTCAGCTTGGTTTTTAGGCAGTATAAAATTTTAAATATTCACTTTTTTTT
>WAAG01015788.1:17138-63547 GCA_013390105.1 Tichodroma muraria | reverse complement strand
TTTTTCCCAAAATGCTTGCTTTCCGTTGTCCCAAATGTTTTAGTACTTAGAAGAAATATGGGGTTTAAATCCTATTTATTTAAAGTGAAGTTGTGAGAACCCAGTGAGTGTCACCTGGATGGCTAAATCAGTTTTTCTGCTGATGGAGCTGCTCTGCTGACTGGAGCCTTCTCCCAAGCTGGTGGAGCTCCTGAGAAACAGCAAAGCTGGGCACAAGTCATTAAGCAGGAAAGATGCAGCCAACAAACTGGTGGGAGGCTGAGAAAACTCATTCATTATTTAATATCCTCGGCAAACAGACTGTAATTTACTTCCAGCAGCCTGCTCAAACAAAGCCATAAATTATCATCTCAGGGAAGTTCAGCTGGAAAGGTGCTGAGTACTTTGGCCCCGTCTCTGCTGAGCTCCTGGGATGGGAGGACAGGCAGGAGGGAAGGCTGGGGGCCACCTGTGTGGCATGGCTGCTGGCCAGGTTCAGTGCTTCAGCCTTGGACTCCGTCTGCTGAGCCTGGGGTTTACTTTGGGGAGGGAAATGGTTCACTTGGGCTGGAGTTGAGGTCTCACCTGTGCTGAGATTCAGGAGCGTGACTTAGCAAAACCCAGCCCAGTTTACAGACTTAGAATTTGTACTTGTGGTTAAATACCTGCATGAGCGGTGACAAGGTAGAGTCTTACACTGAAAACTGAGTTAATTACCTTCCTGTGAATTGGATTATAGTGGGGTTTTTTGTAGGAGTCCCCAGGAAGAGAAAGCCAGAGCCTTTGCCTTTGCCCCATTCCCTACTCCCTGAGGTGGCAGGCGCTGCGCTCGTCCCCTCCGCGTGTCACCGGTGTAAAGCTTGTCCCTTCTCCTTCTCTTTCCTTCTGTGCAGGAAGACCCAGCACAGCTCTCTGGACCAGAGCTCCCCACCCCAAAGTGGCGTCTCCGGCACCTACAACCACCCAGTCCTGGGGATGTACGATTCCAAAGACGACTTCCCACTCAGAAAAACGGGTAGGGCTGCCCTTCTCTCGCCGCGCTGCCAACTGTCCCCGCCGTCACGCTCGGCCCTCTGATCTGGTAGGAAGAAGGGATGCTGCCGAAAAGATGGAGATTCCAGGCCGTGCTTTGTTTCCCAAGCCCCCTCCGTATCTGCTCCCCCTTCACCTGTCACTGTGCTCCCAGTGTTCCAGGCAGCCTGGGGCTGCTCCGGGCCGTGCGAGGAACGCGGGAGACAGCGGGAAAGTTTGGGAGATGCTTTCCCAAACCCAAAGCTCGTGCAGAGATCCGCGTGTCTCCAGCCCAAGTATGCTTTTGCTGAGTGAGAAAAGTACCGAGAAAAAGTTCATTTCTTGGCGGATTTGCATTCTATGTACGAGTTTGTTCCTGAGGTAAATAAGCAGGTTTGTGCTGGGGCGAGCGCCGGAGCTTCCTGCAAAGGTTTGGTCCACACCTAGACAGTTCTCTCTGAGTCCGGCTTCTCCCTGCACGGTGGCTGAGCAGGTCAGTTACTCCTCAAGCCTGTGTTATGTAAACCAGGTTGGTTTTGCTTAGCCGTGCTCCTCAGCCCTGTAGCACACGCCTGAGCCTGGGCTCCCAACCCAGCCAGCTCGGGGCTGCTGCTTTTGGGGAGCGGCGCAGCTCCGAGAGCTCAGCCTCACTCAGGGAGCAGTTCTGCTCACTGGCCCTGCTGGGAGTCATTTCAGGACAGCAAAGAAAGCGTCTCTGGAGAAATCACACGATCATTAAGGTTAGAAAAGCCCTCTAAGATCATCCAACCTTCAACCAGCGCTGCCAAGGCCGCCTCTAACCCATGGCCCCAGGTGCCACATCCACAGGTTTTTTAAATACCTCCAGGGATGGGGACTCCACCACTGCCCTGGACAGCCTGTTGCAATGCCTGACCAGCATCTCAGTGATGGAACTTTCCCCTTTTGGGAATTTCTCACTAGGAACCATAGCACCTGCCCTGCTGGATGGATTCCCATCTGTGCAGTTGTTTCTGTTCCCCCTTGGGTTGGTTGCTTGACGAGTAACAAACACTTCAGCTGCACAGGAACCCAGTCAAACATTGGCTCCAAGGTGTGGGTTTTCCCTAGGAAAGGTGCCCTTGTGGCTTTGGGGATGGTACTTTTGACTGCGCCTTTCCGGGAGGACTCCAAAAGCCGAGCTTAGAAAACTGGATTCGCTGAAGGACAGGGCATCCTCTCCTCTCTGCTCCTGGGTAATGGAAGAGCTTCCAGGCTGCCCTGGGGAATCACAGCGTTTCCACGCAGGGAAGCATCCCTTGGCACCAAACCCATTGCTTAGGGCCTGTGGGCAGCCTGATTCCAAGAGATTTTTAGCTCTTTCCTGTGCCTTGTGATGCCAGGTGATCTGTTCCTACCCTGTTAGCATTCCCACAGTAAAAATGGGCTTTGACATGCTCCCAAACCTGCCTGGCTCATCACCTCAGGGCACCTTGTCAGATTGGCTTTGAGCAGCAGTCGCCCTTCTTGCTCCCAGTGTCCTGGAATGGAATTCCTACAGGAGAAGGAAGACATCTGCACATCTCACCCCTGTGCTGCTTCCCATACTGGGATCGCACCAAAGCTCCTGCTGAATGAACTCCTGCTGTCAGACAGGGGGAATTAAGGATGATAAATGGAGCTAATCACATTATTAAGGAGTGGGAGCCACCAAACGCATTGTTGTTTTCCAGCAGGAGGATGTTCAACTGATTTTGGTTTTCCAGAATGCTGGTCCTTGTTCTTTTTGGGCACCAGCATTAATCTCCTGGGCACTGGTCTGGGATACAAATGAGTTCACTTTTGTAAGGTTCAGGGGAGAATTTTTTTTTTTCATTGTTTTCTTTTATTTTCCTTTCAACGCAACAGCACGTCAGGCTCTGGCACAGCAATATCCTGCAGAATCCCCAGTGCCAAGAATGTTAAGTTGCTTGGAGAAGAAAGGCTCCTGAACAGTCTGGTGTAAACAAAAGGCAGGGAAGGCTGGAGCCCATCCTAAATAAAGTTCTTTATTACGGGTGAGCTTTTCAGATTTTTGGCACCAGGCAACGTTCTGGCTTTGTGTTGGTAATTTAAAACCGCCATATCGTGTAGTCCAATTTTATTAAATTTGATTAAATATTTGCAGCTCAAATAACAGAGCCCATCACAATACAGCTCTGATTACCAGGGCTGGAATCTAACCAGCACCGCTGCTGGGGAGAGGGCAGCTTAGGGAGTGGTGGGAAAGAAGTCGGAATTATCATTTTCCCAGTCTGCAGAGCTGGGAGCATGTCCTGCAGGTTGAGACGTTTTTGGGAGGAATAAATATTCCCATCCCTGGAAGTGTTCCAGGCCAGGTTGGACAGGGCTTGGAGAGCCTGGGATAGTGGAAGGTGTCCCTGCCCATGGCAGAGTTTTGGAACGAGGTGAGCTCTAAGGTCCCTTTCAGCCCAAACCATTCCACGATTCCAACGGATTTGCCGTTTCCCTGCGTTTTAGCAATACTCCATGTCTTTACTGTTATTTCAAGCACCCTGACGGTCACAGGTTATGGGAGAGGGAGAGTGTGCAGGAATGATCCCTTCAGAGTACTTGAAAGTCTTCAGCAGGGAGAACAGTCAGCTCCTGCAGCGTGCTCCCAATGCCTTCCGTGCCCTGAAATCCAACTCTCTCTGATTTGTTTTCCTAAATCATGCTCCAGTTTCTTGGCTGTTTGGTTTCAGCGTGAAGTTGTTTTCTTGGAGCAGTTACTAATTGCTTAAATCCTGTTCTTAGCCTGGCTGCAGGATTGATTTCACTCTGTTCCCTATCTCCAAGCACTTTGGGGCTTTTCTATTTTTTTCACTGAACTGAGAGCGGTTTGGTTGGTGCTGCTCCTGCCTTTGCTGTTAAATACCTGGATTAGCACAAGGATTTTTATTTCCCATTTTGGGGAGTTTCCTTTGTTCTGTGTAGGATTTAGTGTCAAAGTTTTATTGACAGCTTTTGAAAGGGGAAATTCTAAGTGACCTTTTCTGCTCCCATATCAAGGTTGGTGTCTCCCAAATTTGATAACATTTGTTATGTGCTTGTACTGGAGTCCTCTAAGGAAAATCTCTGGAGAATCCTTGCAGAGTGATTTTAGACTCTGGGCTGGGACAGCCTGTTTTGATAATCCCAAGAGCTGTTTGTCAACACCTTTATTGGAGCTGCTGAAGTGGGCTTTAGCAGAGCTCTTCAGTTTTGCATTTCCAAGGTATCCTGTCCTCGTTTTCTCTCCGGGAACAAGGTTGTTGATGGCATTCCCTGCTTTCTGAAATTCGAGCAGTGGATGTATTAGAACATGCTGTTACTTAGAAAGCTGACACCACCACCGTCATGCAGATTTAAATGGAAATATTTTACTTCTTAACATGCTTTTCCTCTTGGACTTGATGATCTTAGGGGGCTTTTCCAGCCTATATGATTCTGTGACTCCATGATTCTTTTTCCTTGCAAGAGAGATAAGCCTGAGAGAGGAAAGCATCCAGCATCCTGTGATGTTGTTGGTATTGCAGAAAACTGGAGTAGTTTGGGTATTATTTGCAGCTAAGCAGGCGAAATTGGTGTGAACTTGTTGCATTTAGAAAGAAATAAAAGGGAAAGTGAAAGGGTTTGTCAGCAGTTATAATGCTGCATTTGTCAAGGAAAGCGTAATGTCCCTCTGAGCTGGTTCTGATTATTGGAGTGTTTGGAGTAGTTTCTTTTAGGACAAAAGGTTGTTTGGAAGAAAATAGACTAGTCAGAAACCCTGGTGTAATGTGGGAGTATAATCCAGAGGAAATCTTGGAGCTCTGTGTGGCATGGAGTGTCACTCCAGTTCAAGAGCATCTCTGCCTTCCCACCCACGTTGTCCTTGCATCCAGCGTGGTTGGAAGCTTGGCTTCCCACAGACCCATGCACTGAGAGGAGCTCCTCACCCCCAGAGCAATCCCTGCTGGACAGCAGTCTGTCTGATCCAAAAATAGCACTTACCTTGGATATTGGGGAAGATTTCTTCTCTGGAAGGGTGGTCAGGCGCTGGAGCAGGCTGCCCAGGGCAATGGTGGAATCAGCATCCCTGGAAGTGTTCAAAAAACGGGATGTGGCACTGGGAGACATGGTTTGTGGTGTGATGGATTGATGGTTGGACTTGGTTCATCTCAGAGGTCTTGTCCAGCCTTAATGAATGTGGAATCATGAAGACACTTCTTGGAAGTGGTGCACCAAAAGAGAAACCACTTCCAGGAGGAGACCAAGCAAAATCATTTGGTTTAGACCAAACTAAATTTGTGGTTTAGTGTCACCTTTGAGGGATCCCAGTCACTCAGGGAACCCACCCTCTTCTTCCTTGGTCCTCCCAGGTCCATCTCTGCTTCCCAGGGGCTGCCAGGGGCCTGCACTGTTCATTGAATCCCAGGATTGGGTTGGAGGGAACCTCAAAGTCCATCCCATTCCACCCCCTGCCATGGGCAGGGACGCCTCCCACTATCCCAGGCTGCTCCAAGCCCCAGTGTCCAGCCTTGGGCACTTCCAGGGATCCAGGGGCAGCCACAGCTTCTCTGGGCACCCTGTGCCAGGGCCTGCCCACCCTCACNTAATAATAATAATAATAAATGAACAACATTCCTTTTTAGTCCCACCTGCTGAAATGAAGATGTTCAAGGTCTGGGAGCAGGGCTTTTGTGCTGCATTGTTTGCTGTCATTACACAAATGTGGATGGGCAGTGGGAACAGGGCCAACTCGACCCAGGACTTGGTGGGGTTTTGACTTCCACAGACTTAATGTCCGATTAGTTCAGCAGCTTAGGGGCTGCAATTCTAGGAAAGAAACAATGGGAATGACATAAATGTTGGAAGAATTGGATTACATGGGTCCTGCTGCACTCAGTGACGTATAAGAGGGGTGACTTGGGCTGGAGCCTGTGACAATCAGGGAAGCTTTTGCCTTATGTTCTGGTTATTAATTTACTCGGAAGAAAACAAAATATTCTTTGTATAAATCCTTATTCTAGGCCAAATTAAGTATGTCAGTGCTTAAGAAATCCCACTGGCTTTGTGGGAGCTGACTCAGATTTGGGCATGGGCTTTATTTGTTTGCTGGAAGGGAATTTTGATAATTTCATGGCATTTATTTTAAATATTTCACCTGGAGATGTAGAGGAACAGTTATTTTTTAACTTAGGTTTGGTAGTTTAGTCTCCAGTTTTTAAATTTACTCCAGTTAGCAAGGCTTTGTTTGGGCATATTGCCTGGCAGGGTAAATCTGGGGAGATTTCCAGTGGAATTGATCTTCCTGAGGCAGCATTGAACTTGTATTGACTGTCACATATTGATGCTTCTGTGTTGTTTAAATTCCTGTTTTGCACTCGTGAAAGGCAACTCTCTTCAGCTTAAAAATATTTTTATTATACAATAGTTTAAAAACCATCTGAACAAGCCTAAGTTCTTTTACTACATAATAGGTTTTATGTAAATTCTGTGAGTTTGAGGCTGTGCTGCGCTGCCTGTGGTGAATTTTAATTCACCTACTTTGGGCTCTGGAGCACCCAATTAAATCCGTGCAGGGATTATGTTCTCTGAGGTCCTGATGCCATGTTAGATTTGGGATTATATCTGAGGGATAAACAACAAAATCAGAGCAGGGCTTTAAATAGACCTTTTGGTGTTTCGAAACTTGATCCCCCAGCAGAAGGGGAAAACACGGAGTGATTTTGCCTTAAAATAGTTTAATCTAACAAATTCCAATACGTTGCTTTGGCAATCACTTATGCTGGAGGTATTTTCTCTTTTAAAGCTGTCATTTTCTATGTTTGTTCACCTCTTTGTTATATGGAAGGAGGTTTTTATTGTGGCTTTAAATATTGGGTGTCTTAGGAAATCTGTGACCCCAAATCTTTTGTTTCCCTGCCCATTTTTAAGGTGTTTCAAACCCATTCCTTCTCTGTATTTGAAAGCCACCTAATTAATTGTGTGGTCCCAACAGAAACCATCCCTCATCTGAACACCAGAAATAAAATTTGGACTGAGAGGCAGTTTTTATTGCCATGTTTTCCTTTGTCAGAGGACATATCCTTCCAACAGCTGTGGCATAGGCTTAGGTTTCCTTGATTTAAAATGGATGTATCAGCATCCCGCTGTGGCACCTTCCCCTTCCACGGAATCCAAAGAAAAAAAGAGTGGTTTTGTTGGAAGGGACCTTAAAGATCATCACCTTCCAGCCATGAGTGTGGCTTCCAGACAGCTATTAATGCTCAAAACTTGGGACAGATGAAAGCTGGGAATATAAGGATATGGAATGAGGTGTGTACCCAAACGTTGCTTTTAACATCATAAATCAACTTCTGTTTCGAAGAGAACTCAAGAGAAGTTGCTGCTTGGAGCTTGAACTGGTCCAGTCTTTAATATTGCCCTGGGAGCAGATTTGCATTCAGTCCCCTGCCATTTTATATGCAAATTCTCTCTCTCTAAGATAATTGGTAATGCACTTCATTCAGCGTTTGAAGCATCATCTTGAGGAAGCACTTTTATTTTTTTTAGTGCTCCCTTTATCTCTTGCTGGCGTGTTTCTGTCCAAAACACTCACGAGAAAGCTCTTTCCTTTCTTTTTTTTTCTTCCTCCCCAAAATTCCATCAAAGCATTGTGTTGATGGCTTAACTTCAAGCATTTGATCTTGAATTCATCAGCCTTCTGATTTTTCGAGCCCTGCAATTAACGTCAACAGGCCTCATCTTTGGCGTGACCCGGTGGTCAAGGGAAATACAGCTGCAGCCAGAGTTAATTCAAATCAGTTTGTAAACCCTGTTTTAGTTCTTCTAAAGAAATACAGATCATTGGCCCTCGAGTGTGTTTGTTGGTAATGGNTTAACTTAGGTTTGGTAGTTTAGTCTCCAGTTTTTAAATTTACTCCAGTTAGCAAGGCTTTGTTTGGGCATATTGCCTGGCAGGGTAAATCTGGGGAGATTTCCAGTGGAATTGATCTTCCTGAGGCAGCATTGAACTTGTATTGACTGTCACATATTGATGCTTCTGTGTTGTTTAAATTCCTGTTTTGCACTCGTGAAAGGCAACTCTCTTCAGCTTAAAAATATTTTTATTATACAATAGTTTAAAAACCATCTGAACAAGCCTAAGTTCTTTTACTACATAATAGGTTTTATGTAAATTCTGTGAGTTTGAGGCTGTGCTGCGCTGCCTGTGGTGAATTTTGATTCACCTACTTTGGGCTCTGGAGCACCCAATTAAATCCGTGCAGGGATTATGTTCTCTGAGGTCCTGATGCCATGTTAGATTTGGGATTATATCTGAGGGATAAACAACAAAATCAGAGCAGGGCTTTAAATAGACCTTTTGGTGTTTCGAAACTTGATCCCCCAGCAGAAGGGGAAAACACGGAGTGATTTTGCCTTAAAATAGTTTAATCTAACAAATTCCAATACGTTGCTTTGGCAATCACTTATGCTGGAGGTATTTTCTCTTTTAAAGCTGTCATTTTCTATGTTTGTTCACCTCTTTGTTATATGGAAGGAGGTTTTTATTGTGGCTTTAAATATTGGGTGTCTTAGGAAATCTGTGACCCCAAATCTTTTGTTTCCCTGCCCATTTTTAAGGTGTTTCAAACCCATTCCTTCTCTGTATTTGAAAGCCACCTAATTAATTGTGTGGTCCCAACAGAAACCATCCCTCATCTGAACACCAGAAATAAAATTTGGACTGAGAGGCAGTTTTTATTGCCATGTTTTCCTTTGTCAGAGGACATATCCTTCCAACAGCTGTGGCATAGGCTTAGGTTTCCTTGATTTAAAATGGATGTATCAGCATCCCGCTGTGGCACCTTCCCCTTCCACGGAATCCAAAGAAAAAAAGAGTGGTTTTGTTGGAAGGGACCTTAAAGATCATCACCTTCCAGCCATGAGTGTGGCTTCCAGACAGCTATTAATGCTCAAAACTTGGGACAGATGAAAGCTGGGAATATAAGGATATGGAATGAGGTGTGTACCCAAACGTTGCTTTTAACATCATAAATCAACTTCTGTTTCGAAGAGAACTCAAGAGAAGTTGCTGCTTGGAGCTTGAACTGGTCCAGTCTTTAATATTGCCCTGGGAGCAGATTTGCATTCAGTCCCCTGCCATTTTATATGCAAATTCTCTCTCTCTAAGATAATTGGTAATGCACTTCATTCAGCGTTTGAAGCATCATCTTGAGGAAGCACTTTTATTTTTTTTAGTGCTCCCTTTATCTCTTGCTGGCGTGTTTCTGTCCAAAACACTCACGAGAAAGCTCTTTCCTTTCTTTTTTTTTCTTCCTCCCCAAAATTCCATCAAAGCATTGTGTTGATGGCTTAACTTCAAGCATTTGATCTTGAATTCATCAGCCTTCTGATTTTTCGAGCCCTGCAATTAACGTCAACAGGCCTCATCTTTGGCGTGACCCGGTGGTCAAGGGAAATACAGCTGCAGCCAGAGTTAATTCAAATCAGTTTGTAAACCCTGTTTTAGTTCTTCTAAAGAAATACAGATCATTGGCCCTCGAGTGTGTTTGTTGGTAATGGAGTGAGCACAGGATTCGCTGGTTCAAAGGGATTAACGCAGCCGAGTTGTTGAGGAAGGGAAAGAATGGGGCTGGTTCGCTCATCTCAGCTCTGCCAGGAGCCCTCAAACCCCACAGCAGGTATTTCACTCAGGGCTCAGGAGATCAGAAAGCTCCCAGAGGAAATCTTCTTGCGGGAGCAGTCTTGGATTAAAGCTTTGTGACCCTGTGGAGACTCGATAGTGCGTGCGCTGTCCCCGGCTGTGCTGGCCCCAGGGGCGCTGGCGCTTCCCAGGAGCTCTGCCTTGGCTTTCTGGGATCTCAGGATTTGGGTGTTGCAGGGAGTCTCTCGAAAGCGTGGTGTACGCAAGGCTGTGGTCACAGGAAATGCATCCACACCTGCCCTGGCCAGTCTGGATCTCCCCAGGTGTCCGGTGTGCTGTTGGATAGGGTTGATCTGTGGGGCTGTGGTGATGGAACCCCAAGTTGTTTCCCAAACAGACCAGCCTCCTCCTCCCTGGCTTTGGCTTTCATTGGCCACACTCTCATGCCCTTTCCCTTGAGTTGACACTGGCTCCAGCTGACACAGGGAACCAGCAGGGAGACAATCACCTGGTTTGCTTGTGGGGGGGGTTTGGTGTTTTCTTTCCCCCTGCCCTGGCGTCCCTCCCTCAGCCAGCTCGCCCTGGGGTTGGATGACTCCGAGGGTGTGGAGCTGCCCATTCCAGCAGCACATCAGAGATAACCAACAGCAGCATCCCAGCTGGCTCAGCCATTCCTCTGCTGGTTCCCTGGATCCCATCAGCTGGTTTGCCACTGGGTTGGGAGCAAGTTGGGCAGAGGTGGGAAACTACACTAATCCTGAGTCTGTGTCTTTGTTCGGAGAAGACTTTGCAGGGTGATTATTACATTTTTAATTCAAATGCCTGTCGTCGTTGAATCCAGACATTGCATGGGCTGGGACCTGTTTATTATATTAAAAATCTGTGTTCCAAATACGTGTTAGCAAATGACTTAATTTAATTTAGCCTCCTGCAAATGCTCGATTGCAGCCAGCTCAACTCAGCCCAACTCAACTCAACTCAGCCCAACTCAACACAAGTCAACACGACACAACTCAACTCAGCCCAACTCAAGTCAACACAACTCAACTCAACACGACACAACTCAGTTCAACTCAACTCAACTGCAGGCTGAGTAAAATGCTGCTGAGACACTCCTAACACTGTTTCCTTTTCCTGGCCAGCCTCTGAACCCAACCTGAAGCTGCGCTCCAGACTAAAGCAGAAGGTGGCTGAGAGGAGGAGCAGCCCCCTGCTGCGCAGGAAGGACGGGCCCGTGGTGACGGCGCTCAAGAAGCGCCCGCTGGACGTCACAGGCACGGCGGGTAAGCGACAGTTCCTCAGTTCTTCAACCCCTTCTCCTTTCCCAAAATGCATTCCTGTGTCCTTCGTGTGCTTCGGCAGTGCTGGAACCAAGCTGAGGGCACTGGAATTGTCCAGCCTGGGGAGGCTGAGGTCAGACCTCGTCCCCATCTGCAGCTCCCATCTCTGCTCCTTGTCACCAGGATCATGCTTGGAGCTGTGTCAGTTAGGATGGAAAATAGGAAAAGTTTCTTGACCCAGGGGTTTTATACATACATATAGCTGTAAAAGACTTTTTATTGACTACACAGCTGACAGTTTCTTGTTGAAACATCCTGTCCTTCCAGGACCAAAGTTTGCAAGTGGGATCAGAGTAAAGAACATGATGAGATTGCCATAAAGTTAATTCCTAGCACCATCTAGGGATGTCTCTGTGTAAGTACCACCCAGTGGCAGCTTTGCCAGGCTTGTCTTGCTCCGAGGCACACGATCATCACTCCATCAAACCCAAAGTGATCTTCCTTTAGACAGCGAGGTGGGTTTGGGAGACCCTGGGGTGCCTCAGCACTTCTCTGTGTCAGAACCTCTCTGTTTGCAGAGGGGAAGGAGGGTTTCAAGAGTTGTGCTGAACGTTGTGGAATAATGAAATGTCCTGAGTTGAAAGGCACCCACAAGGATAATCCAGTCCAGCCCTAGGCCTGCTCAGGACACCCCAAAAATCCCAGCCTGTGCCTGAGAGTGTTTTCCAAACACTCTGTTGAGTTCTGGCAGCCTTTCAGACCTGAAAATCCAATTTCCTTCACTCACACAATGCTATATGGCACATGGCTCCTGAGATAAATCAGCCTCTGCTGGCTGACCATTTTTCCCTGCAATGACTTCAGAAATGGCATTGGAAGCTCCCATTTCTCACTGGCATGGACATGGTTCAAGAAGCCAGCCTGGAGCCTTTTAGAAAAGTATCTGAGTTGTCATGGTAAGAGGGGTCTTTTAAAAGGAAAATAAGTTTTAGAAACAGTCCCACTTTGGGGAATAGAAATTATGTTTAATCCCTGAAGAACGCAGGGGGTTCTGGTGGGATTGACATTCCACTTGACCAGGTTGCTCCAACCTGGCTTTGGGCACTTCCAGGGATGGGGCAGCCATGGCATCTCTGGTCACCCTGTGCTAGGGCCTTATCACCCTCACAGGGAAGATTCTTCCCTACAATGCCCTCTAAGCTTGCCCTGTGGCAGTGGGAAGCCATTCCCTCTGTCCTGTCCCTCCAGGGCTTTGTAAAAATTATCTTTTATTCCTCCTGGAGCAATGAGGAGTCTGCTGCAGCCTGAGCCACTGCAGCTGCTGGGAGATTCTCCTGCTGCAAATGCTTGGGGACGAGAAAAAGTTCAAAAGAAAAGGTTTGAATGTTATTAACCTTCCCAAATAGAAGAAGGAACACTGGCAGCTGTGCCACACAGCAGGTGAGAGATCTTCTGAGGGAGCTCTGATGCAAGGAGGTATCTTTAGGGGTAGAGGGAAAGAGGGTGAGGGAGGCACTTTCAGAAAATAAAGCTGAACAACTCCAACATCCTCCAACTTCAAACCTTCCATCCCTTTTATTATCTTTCAATCATATTTCAAGTTATTAATACACTCTAAGAGAAATCCCCATGGGGAGAAGACTTAAATACACTGAGTAGGTACTTGGATAAACCATTTGAAAGTGTTTGTTGGTATTTTAAGAGCCCTGGGAAGATTTAGGGGGAAGGAGGGGAGGAGGAGGGGGGCTGCTTTCATCCAAAACAAAACTTGAGGGGTTGTTATCTATCTAAATACCATCGCAGAGGTGGTTTCTAATATTAAAAGTTGGGTTTGGATGTGTTTTTCAGACTCTGCATGCAACAGTGCTCCTGGGTCTGGTCCCAGCTCTCCGAACAACAGCTCCAACAACATCAGCACCGAGAACGGAATTGCAGGATCGGTCACGAGTATCCAAGCAGAGGTACAGAGCCCTCCTTCCCTCTGGTTTTTAACAGCCATCAGCTTTGGGAGTTTGAGGACTAAACCACACGAAAGGAAAACCCCAGCTTGTGACTTGGAGCAGACTTTGGGAATTACCTCTCAGCCTGGGCTGACAGGATCCCTTATCTGTTTATTAAATCTGGTTTGAACCAGCTCACAGGCAGCTTGTGGTAACTTGCAGTGGTTTTGTTGTAAGGAGAAAGTAAAAATAAAGGGATTAGCAAGGTCAAATGCAAGTATTTTTATGTTTGGGGAATTTATTCCTGTATATAGGGTGGATTTATCGTGTGCAGTAGGCTGGTCTAAATATGACCAGACCATAACTGGATTAAAGGGAATGGATTTAAACTTTTCCTCCACAACTGGGGATCTGAAAGCTTGGTGTCATGTGCTGGTTTATAATCCCATAAATTTTCACCATCACTTGAGGCCTCGCTGGATGCCCAGGGCAGGGTGCTGGCCTGGGTGAGGTGGGTTGGATTGAGCACAGCAGCTCCTGTGTTCAGGAATGCTGGAGCCAAGCTTTTCCAAGGGGTCTGGGCTATGTGCACTGGCTCCCACTATAAACTGTGCCTGTAGAAAACCAGTGTGGTTGTCTGATGTTACTGGTGCATTTCTTTTTATCCAGCTCCCCATTAGCTGTTCTCCCCATGAATAGAGTCTGTCTTAACACCAGGGCTCCAAAGACAGGCTGGGGCTTGTTCTCCACGAATATTCCTTTAGAATTGAAAAGGCCTTCTGATGGTGGAAATGGCAGTGCTTACTGCTTTCTAGTTTTGTACAGATTTGCACTTTATTTTTATTTCTAATGTAGTGTAACAGTATTTAATATGGGGAACATGCCTCCTCCACCCTCTGCCCTGCCAAATGATCCAGCACACATTCCAGCCACTCTAGTCTGTAGTAAACCTCCCAGATTTAGGTAATTAGTGTGAAGAGTAACATGGTGGGAGTTGGAGGCTTCACTTGCCCCAGGAGGATGAGCACTGAATTTTGGTTTTGCTGATCCAGGAGCTGTCAGTCTTGTCTGTCCTTAGCAAACTGCAAATTCCCAGTTGCTGCTGATGGAAAAACGAGTGGATTTGACAGTCTTTTTGTGATATAAACAGAGCAGACAGCTTCCCAAAAGTCCCTGCAGGGGACTGGAATCAGATGGTCTTTAAGGTCCCTTCCAGCCCAAACCATTCCATGAAGTTGGAGTGAGCTCCTGCAGGTGAATGTGAAGCTGGAGCATCCTCCTTATCCATTTGATTTTTCACCATAATAATTAGAGCTGGTCATCTGGGACTAGACCACCAACACCTAATCAAAGGTGAACTGACCACAAGAAAAAGTCTTTCCATCAACTGCTTATAATGCAGCAATTTTGTGACTTAGGCTGAGGCACGAGCAGCACAAATGATTTGGAAAAAAAACCCTGTTCTGCCCAAGCCTTTCCCTTTCCCAAAGAAAAATAGTTCTGCATTTTATTTCAGCATTCATGTCATGTGATCCCAGCTGATCCATTGGCCTGTATTTGGGAAAAAATAATTGGGGTTTGGTGTCTTTAAAATCTTCTTCTTCTGTAGGAGTTGTATGACCTAGGAGCTCAAGTGTTGGAGGTTCCTTTAATACCAATGGACCAGGATTTCCCAAGTTCTCACCATTAAACATTTAGAAATATTTGAGTGTTTCTGAAAAGATAATGTTGTGTTTCATTCTTAGCTTCATGTTTTATTTTAAATAAGAGGTTTATCTCACTGCTTCTTAGTTTGTTGCATCAGCCCTTGAACCAGGTGTGTTGGGGAATGGTGCCCAAGTTCATCATTTGAGTGCCCTCACTGGGGAAAGACTGTAGCCCTGCCTCCTTTAAAACAGACACTCTGTGTTTTGAAATGCTGTTTTTAAAGGTTTCTCCCTCTCTGAAAGGCACACGGCATTCACTGCCCTTGCAGTTGGTACAAGCCTGTAAAAACTCCTTGAGTACAGCTGCAAACTGTGCCCTCAGAAATGGCTGTGTGCAATTCAGGCCCGTTTGTGCACAGCCCAGAGATGGGAGCTGTGTGTTTAAAGCGGTGATAATGCTGCCAAATCCCATATGCTGAGAGCATCAAGCTGCTGTGTTCTTCTCTCCTCTGTTTTCTATATCAAATCCCCAGGAGGGGCTTTGAGGCACAGCTCCAGAATATTGATTGTTCAAAGGGAAAATGGATGTAGTTTTGTTTCATTTATGATATCAGTAAAATATTTCATTCCTCTGCTGACAATAAGTATCTTATTTTCAATGGCACACTGACATTATGTAATTTAAATTAAAGCAAAATTGCCAGGAGTGCTCAAAAATCACTTGGAAGGAGAAGTGTGTGGGTACAAATAATCACATGAAGAGTCACTTTAGATTAGAGTGAAAAACGAAATTTTTTTGCAAAAAGTCTGTTTAAAAAAAAGGCTCAGGCTGCCCAGAGAAGCTGTGGCTGCCTCATCCCTGGAAGTGCCCATGGTCAGGCTGGATTTGGGGCTTGGAGCACCCTGGGATGGTGGAAGGTGTCCCTGCCCATGGCAGAGGGTGGAGTCGCCTTGAACAATCCCAGGGATGAGACAGCCACGACTTAAGTAGAGATTGCCCCATAATAGAATATTGAGTTAAACAAAATCCCCTTTTTCACAGCAGCACCCGAGATTAACAGACTTCTGTAGAAGTCTTCTTGAAGTCTAAACTCTTTTTGAAAAATCACCTGCAGAGACCTCAGGGTGATTGGAGCACTGGTTTCCTAACAGGAAAATCAGGCACTTCATTGTCATTTTTATAATGGGTTTTCTAGTGCATATTTCAAACCAGTCTTGTTTAGAAATTAAAGGTATTTTTGCTAAAGTGTTCTTGTTTCAAATGCCTGTAAGATAACTGAGCAAATCTTACATTTCACCCTGAAAATCAGGAAATAGCTTCATAAATGCAACCTTGAGGCTTTTGGATGAGATTTTGAAGTCTGATTTATGCGAACACACGCTAGTAAATAACATAAATTGTCTGTTATTTGTTAAAGAGAAAAACACCAATTGTAAAGCTTTTTTATTTTGCTTTTTTTTAAAGATAATCTGTTTTACCTTTAAAAAGGGCAAATGCTTGAGAAGGGCAAGTACCAAGGGAACAGCATGTAGCTGTTCCAGGGGAGTTGGATGCTGGGGGAAGGTTCTTCCCCCGGAGGGTGCTGGCACTGCCCAGGCTCCCCAGGGAATGGGCACGGCCCCGAGGCTGCCAGAGCTCCAGGAGCGTTTGGACAGCGCTCTCAGGGATGCCCAGGGTGGGGTTGTTGGGGTGTTTGTGCAGTTCTGGAGATTCTGTGTCCCCTCCTGCTGCCTTGTCCTGGTGAGTGCTGTGTCCTGGCGGGCTCTGGGATGGGCTCTCACCAGGACCCTGTTGTCTCTCTCTTTTCCAGACCAGCCTGGCACACAGGCTCGTGAACCGCGAGGGCTCCGTGACGCAGCTCCCGCTCTACACCTCGCCCTCCCTGCCCAACATCACCCTAGGACTGCCTGCCACCGGCCCTTCCAGCGTAAGTGGGGCCGGGACTGCCCTCTGGGATGTCACTGGGAATGGGATCGGCCTCTGGGATGTCCCTGGGATTGGGCTCAGCCTCTGGGATGTCAGTGGGGCTGGGCTCAGCCTCTGGGATGTCACTGGGCTGGACTCAGCCTCTGGGGTATCCCTGGGCTGGACTCAGCCTCTGGGATGTCCCCTGGGCCGGGCTCAGCCTCTGAGATGTCCCTGGGATTGGGCTCAGCCTCTGGGATGTCCCTGGGCTAGGCTCAGCCTCTGGGATGTCCCTGGGCTAGGCTCAGCCTCTGGGATGTCCCTGGGCTAGGCTCAGCCTCTGGGATGTCCCTGGGCTAGGCTCAGCCTCTGGGATGTCCCTGGGCTAGGCTCAGCCTCTGGGATGTCTCTTACGCCCCTGTGCCGTGTCTGCAGGCGGGACAAGCGCAGCAGGACGCGGAGAGGCTGGCAATCCCCACCTTGCAGCAGCGGATCTCCTTATTCCCTGGCACTCACCTCACTCCCTACCTGAGCACTACAACGTTGGAGAGGGATGGGGGAACTGCACACAACCCTCTCCTGCAGCACATGGTCCTACTGGAACAGCCAACTGCACAAACTCCCCTGGTCACAGGTGAGCGCTCCGGGGGCAGCACTCAGGCTCCTGGGAAAGAGAGGAAGCCAGCCGGGATCTGTTGGGTTTTTGTCAAGGCAGCCTCTAGGTCCTACATCACCTCTACACCCTGCAGGTTGAACATAAAACCTTTGCTTGTTGATTCGTTGATTAGTAGTGATTTTTCCAAAACCGAGTCTCCCACCTCGTTTTGGTGAGATGAAAATAAATGAAAATAAATATGTTATTCCTTCAGGACAGCAAAAGTTGGTTGGTAAAAGTCGAAAACTTTATTTGTTGCGAGTTCTGACCAGTTCAGATCAAAGTGAGGGCAGAAACATTGCATCTTAGTGATTCCTGTTTGCCATGGATGGTTTCTATTCCATGAAAGTATGAAAGACACGCACTTAGAAAATCACAGGTTAAAACACTTCCTTTCCATCATTAATATAAATAGCAAAACCGTGGCAAAATCATCTGCCTCCCAACAGATTGTATTTGTTTGTGTGCGTTCCCTTCCCAGGATGTTAATTGCCGTGAGTCACTCCCGGTGCTGGGTTTTCAGAATGAACTACCTGTGGGAAGGCCTGTGGCTATAAATAGGCTGGATTCAAAGCAATAATTCCCACTGGGATGCGTTCCTGGTTTCCTGTGTGTGGTGCTGGGACAAAGGATGTTCTGCCTCAGTTACTGACATGTTGGTTTTCCTTCCCTTTCTTCCCTTCCTTCCATTTATAATGGAAGTTCTCAAGAAGTGTCAGCCTCTGCAGCATTGCAGTTCATGGCTGGTTGTACATCCAAACCCCAGGAGTATCCACGGGGTTGGGATAAGCCTGGGGGCAGGGTGATATGGTGATGCAGAGAAGTGTGGTGTTTGCTTCCCTCAGTTCCCAGCACACTGTGTTTGCTTCTGAGTGAATTCCTTCTACTCCACCTGCTCCGTGCAGTGCTTTCCGGGCGAGTACAACGTGTTGCAACCCAACACTCAGGAGAAATAATCAGGACACAGAAACGGGGGGAAACACACGTTCCAGAGGCAGCAGCTGAGAGGCTGTGAGCTCACACGTGGTCCCCAAAGCCTTGAGTGCACTGGATGCCAAGCTGCAGCTAGTATTTGGAAACTCCTTGGAAACAAAGTGGAGTTTATTAGGATTCTGCTGGAGAGCCTTGAGCTCTGGAGATAGTCCCCCGACAGCTGCAGAATTATCCAGCCCTGATGGCTCTTTCTGGGCTGGAAGGTAGACATGGCCAGTTTGGGAAGCTGAACTAGAACTCCTTAACTCTGCCATTTCTCTTGGGAATGGTTAGTCCGGCTGGTATCCTTCATGTTGTGATACATGTCCTGATGTTCCTTATTCCTGATGGAACATACTCAGGGCTTGGAGCAACCTGGGATAGTGGAAGGTGTCCCTGCCCGTGGCAGGGGGTGGAATGAGATGAGTTTTAAGGTCCCTCCCAAGCCCAGGCGTTCCAGGTTTCCGTGAACATGGTGTCTCCTGGAAAGCTTTCTCAGGAGCACCTGGGCTGTTGCCTTGGAGGAAGGCAGTCTTCCGAAATACCCTGTGCAAGCTCTGCTGTCTGATTTGAACCTGTGGGAGGAGGAGCTGTGCTCTCAGGGAAGAGCAGCACATCTCTCCCAATTATCCGTGTATTCATACGCAGACCTGTGTGCGTACACACTGACATCTGCAGAGACATGCATTTATAAAATCAAATACCCTTTCACGTGATCCCTTTCAGAAGAAGCAGAGTGTGGGAGAAACTCTGTAAGTTTCCTGAGAAGAGTTTTTCACATGAGTCAGCTCCTTCCACGCAGGGCAGTTCTGTGAATCGGTGGGAGAGGAGGTCACATCCTGGACACCAATGCCAAGGTGTTTCCAATCCTCAGCATCCAGCTGGCTGCAAACTTCTGGGCAGCTTCTCCCTCTCTGAAACCAAAGCCTGAGGCGAGCAGAGGGCTTCTTGCCCAAAAGTGACTGCAGCCCTAGCCCTGACAGGGAGGCAGCTGGTTCAGAATTGAACCTGGGATCAGTCCCTAAACCAAGGTGAGCTGTGAGGTTTAAACTTCTCCAGACCGCTGTGGTCTCGTGTAGCGACGGAAGGGTCGGTAAGGTGCCGCTGGTTCAAGAAATGAGCTGTTTCCAGAGGGTCTCTGAGTCACCAAGCAGACACAGAACCCAAACCAAGCAAAGCACTGCTCCGTGCAGTGGTTAATTTATCTGCTCTCTCTCAAGGCAGCTCCAGCTGTAGATGGTGAGGTGGCTGGGTTTGACATGGTATCACTGTCACGGTCAGCGTTACTCAACAGCCATTTTCTCCCTTCCTTTCTTCTTCCTTTTGTTTCTCCTCTGCTGTTTTTTCCTCCATATTATCTTCAGACTGGTATCTTTCAGGACTGCCCCTGCACGCACAGCCCCTGGTGGGTGGAGAGAGGGTCTCCCCTTCGATCCACAAGCTGCGGCAGCACCGCCCGCTCGGGCGCACCCAGTCTGCTCCCCTGCCCCAGAACGCCCAGGCTCTCCAGCAGCTGGTGATCCAGCAGCAGCACCAGCAGTTCCTGGAGAAACACAAACAGCAATTCCAGCAGCAGCAGCTGCACATAAACAAGGTAGGCACAAAGCTTTCAATTCCTTTTTTCCGTCCACAGCAGCTTCAAGCGCGTGATTTCAGGGTCTCTAGTGCACGCGTGCTTGTGGGCTCTACCTCCAACATCCCTGGGCCTCTCTCAGGCGTGACAACACCAGGATGTATTTGCAAGGGAGGTTATTCAGATTTACTGAAATGTTTGCTGAAAGGCTGAGAGACTTAGGGTTGTTCATCTGGAGAAGAGAAAGCGCCACGAAGGACTCAGAGCCCCTTCCAGGGCTTAAAGGGGCTCCAGGAGAGCTGGAGAGGGACTGGGGACAAGGGATGGAGGGACAGGACTCAGGGAATGGCTTCTACTGGCAGAGGGCAGGGATAGATGGGATATTGGGAAGGAATTGTTCCCTGTGAGGGTGGGGAGGCCCTGGCACAGGGTGCCCAGAGAAGCTGTGGCTGCCCCTGAATCCCTGACTGTGTCCCAGGCCAAGGATCCAGGGGCTTGGAGCACCCTGGGACAGTGGAAGGTCCCTGTCCATGGCAGGGGATGGAACTCCATCATCCCTAAGATCCCTTCCCACCCAAATCCCTCTGGGATTTGTACTGTTTTGAGGCTTTCTAAACCCTCCTCCCAAGGAGTTCCAGTGCATGCTTTTCTTAGGACAGCAGTGATTCCAGCAGCAGGTCTGGGACTCAGGACGAGTCCACGGCAGGTTCAGGTTGCTGCTGTTTCATTTACGGTGGCGGAGGTTCCTCCAGATATTTCCACCGTTCCCATCCTGCCAGAAAACACAGCCACCGAGGGCTGGATCAAAGAGTGAAAGAAACCACAACCCCCCCTCCCCCAAACCCTTGTTTATGGGCCGGGGCCGGGGCAGGATGGTTACACAAGTCACTGACGTCAATGCTGTCCTCCTGGAGCGCTGCCACCGCGGGTGCCAGCCCTGGCCCCGGCTCAGCCCCGCACACGGGGCCCTGGGGAGCTGCTGCTCCGCAGGGATCCCATTTCCTCCCCCCTCCAAACACTCCTTGGGACCAGGGCCATGGGGTGCAAGGCAGCGAGTTGGGGTTCTTTGTTCGGGGAAGTGTCAGCTGGAGGGATTTTTTGCGTGAAGGTTTTTAAAGCTTTTCCAAAGCCTTGGCTGTGACGTATACCCTGAGCTCATTCAGACTTTCTCCTGGACCTCCCAGGAGCTGGAGAGCCACTGGAGCACTCTGAATTCCAGCTTTGTCCATCGCTCTCTCCAGCAAAATCAGTCAGAGAGGGTTTAATTAAACTGACTTCCCTACGTTTGATTTATAGGAGTCACGAGTTAAAATCACTTCGGTGCTAGTGCTGCGTGCATGTGGAGGATTTATCCCGTGGGATAGCATCCAAGTGCTGACATGGGAAAAGACTTTTCCCAGATGTGGGGATATTTTAGGACCCTCATGTGTGTAGGAGAGTTAAGGGCAGGACTAAAAATAAAATAAAAGATTATTTAATTATTAACAGGACCGATAGCACTGCCTGTTAATTTTTTTTATTTGCGGATTTCCCGTAAATAATACTCCTGAAGTATTTTATATATTTATATACTCATAAATCAGGCTTTTCTTAATTCCTTGTCGTTTTTCCAAACTTTGGGATTTTGGCCCCAAACATTCCCTGTTAGGTGTCTGCAACAGATGAAATTTTTGAGGGGACTGCAGCCAAAACAAGTCTTGCTGTTTCCAGGAAGGCAGCTAAGGAAAAATGTGTTGTTTTACGTAAAAATAATAAGAATAATCATCGGAGTAGCTGTGGCTGCCCCTGGATCCGTGGCAGTGTCCCAGGCCAGGCTGGACGGGGCTTGGAGCAACCTGGGGTAGTGGAAGGTGTCCCTGCCCATGGCAGGGGTGGAATGGGATGGGCTTTAAGATCCCTTTTAAGCCAAACCGGTTCTGTGATTCTCGTTGAGCTGATACTCTACCATCAGCCTGTGCTTCTGTTTCCCACCTTTTCTGCATGTTTAATGTTCAAAAGGGGAGTGCCAGGGGAGGTTTAGTTTGGAAAAGATCAGAAAAAATTCCTGCACTGAGAGGGTGGTCAAGCACTGACACAGGCTGCCCAGGCAGTGAGGGAGTCCCCATCCCTGGAAGCGTTCAGACAAGCTGTGGATGTGGCACTTGGGGACAGGGTTTGGGGTGGGTTTGGCAGTGCTGGGGGAACAGTTGGACTTGATCTGAGAGGGCTTTTCCAACCTTAAGGATTCTGTGATTTGTGATATCAGAAGAAGTTTTGCTCCAAGCCCCATCCAGCCTTGCAGATGGGATGTTGCCTCTCCTCCAGGCACAGAAGGTCCACAGTCTCCTGGCCTTTCAGCTGTAGGACTGAGACTGCCTCAGACAGTTGTTTTTCCCTGTTATCCCATCACTTCAGGGGAAAAATAATAAAAAAAAAAAAACAGATCAAGAGATTTCTGTAGGCTTTGGCTGCTGCAGAAGGCTCTGCCAGCTCCTTACATGGCTGGTGCCCAAGTTGGCCTCTCCCCATCGTCCCTTATCATCTCTTGTTTCTCCTTAGTCTATGAAAGTTAAAAATTAGAACCCAAAGGGAACGTGGGAAGAGCCACGTCGAGTCAAATGAGTTCAGCCTTTATCATCCTTTTTTTTTTCCTGTTTTTTCCTCATTTTCATCAAAGCTGTGTCTCCAGCTGTCCAGAGTTGTTCTGTTTCTTCCTTGAGTTCATCCTTCACCTCCAGAGGGAGGAAAAGGGAGGGTTCTGCTGCCTTCTGCACATCATGGCATGGTCAGGGCATCCTTCTTTGCTTCCTAGCTCCTCTCTTCCTCTGATTTTCCTCCTGTGCTCCCCACTGATGGGGACCAGGGTCCCATCCAGCCCAAACCATTCTGGGATCCCGTGTTTTTTTCTGCTGGGGACTCCTTATGGATCTCTGATGTGTAAATAGGTGTCTCTAACCTCTTGGTAGAACCTTCAAGGTCTTCAGTGTCCTGGGAACTTGCCACTGTGGAGAAAGGTGTCCTGGAGAATATGGCATAGATTGATGGGCGTGGTGATGCTCAGAGGTTGGATTTGATGGCCTTGGAGGTCCTTTCTAACCTTAATGATTCTGTGGTTCTATTTATCACATCTACTGGACAAATCCAATGCCAGCTGAAATGTCACTAGTGAAAAATGCTCATGAATTTCATGACTCATGAAACGATCCACAAAAAAATGATGAACTCTTTTGGTTTCCCCTGTATTTATGACCTGACTTTGCTATGTGGGGGTTTTTTTTGTGTTTGTTTCCTTTTTTCCTTTTTTTTTTTTTTTAAAATTTCTGCTCTTTGTATTTCAAAGCTGTAGAGGAGAAATCTTGCCAGCTGCATGGAGCCTTTTAAAAATGCTTGTGACTAGAGAGCTGTAATTTATTGCGGAGCGAAGTCGTTATCTGCCCGAGGCTGGAGAGGCAGTGCCTTTACCAGAGGTTTATGGTGGCAGTTTGTGACAGCCAGAGGCCACTGGGTATGAAAACAGGGGAATAACCTCGTGGCAGAGGGAGCCAGAGAACTAATTAAGGGATGGAGAGGTTATTTATGGTGCTTTGTGCATGCTATTTCAGTTATATTTACAGGCATTCTCAGTGCCACCGTTACAGCTGGCCCCTCGCACGTTTATGCCCTCCAATTTTAAATTGCACAAGCACGTGCTCGTAAAAGTGCGCAAGTGGAAGATTTTTAGGGAGTTTGAATGGGCCTGGGATGCAGGTAACTCGATGTATTATGTGGAATGTGTTGGTAACAAAGTGTCTTCTCTGCAAAATCTTCCCTTAGGAGCGGGGTTGCAGCAGCTGGAACTGGTGACAGAGCAGGAGTTGCCCTTTGCAGACAGAATGTCTGAAATGTCCTTGGCATCGACCACTTGGTCTTCTCGACCTTCACTTGTGGTTGTCATTTAATTCTTACATTTTTAAGGGGTAGGAATAATTTAAAACTTCCAGGGAATTACACTGCCTCTCATTCCCATTAGGTATGACAATGGCACTGTAAGTTATTTTTCCCAGCAATTACCTTGTGCAGTTCAGAAGTTCAAAAGGCATTAAGTTCAAAAGCTTGAGACCTTCGATCCAAGCAGGGAAAAAAAAAACCAAAACAAGCAGCAGATGGTTCATGATGATTTAATTATCTTTAAAACAGATAATATTCATCAAACCTGAGAGGGCTTAAAGAAAATTGGTGGAAGAACTTTCAGCTTAATGTGGTTTGGTTATTCAGTGTGTGTTATAAGGAATGAAATTTGGAAGGGGGGGGGCGCAGGGGGAATCTCACAATCTCACAAAAATCCTTGAGGGGTTTTGATCCGTGAATCTTTGCAGGCAATGAAAAAAATTGTGGGCAATTGCCCCTTTGAGGGCAATGTCCCTCCTCTAGCAGGCTGCCCAAGGGTCTCCAAGGATGGAGACCCTAGAACCTCTCTGAACAACCTGTTCAAGTGTTTGACCACCCTCACAGGTAAAAAAAAAAAAAAGATGTATTGTGTTAAGAAGGAATTTTATGGGTTTTAATTTGTGCCCATGGCCTCCTGTCCCATCACCTGTGAGTGCAACACACGAGAGTCCCATGGACTTAAGGATATCCAGGCCTTTTAAGTGTTGCCTAAACTAGTAATTCCTGCACCAAGGGAAGTTTTCCTTGTTCCAGACTTTTCCTCTAGTGTCAGAGTCCTGGGATTCCTGAGGGATGGTCTTAAATAAGGCATTAATTCTATCTCATGTGCCACCAGGTGCCTTCTGTCATTCAGCAGTGGCACCAGGATCTCCTAAGCCTTCCTCTTTCTTTATGTCCCTTGCCAGATTCAACTCCATTCCTGCCCCTCTGTCTTGCTTAGGTTATATGGCAAAGCCTTCCTTCCTGCTTTTGGAGGGAAAAAGGCTTAATTCCAGTTTGGAGCCACTGTTCTTCAGAGAGCAAGTTACTGACAAATAGTCCCTCCTCCTGCATGTGTTCACTAACCGTGTTTTGATTTAGCTTTATTAGATTTAAAATCTATATTGCTTTCCATACCGATGACCTAATCCTCATTAAACCTTGCCCTGACAACTTTCAAAGTGCAGCAGTTTTTTTACAAGCCTGTGAAACAGGGGCAGCCTGAGCTCTTTGAAAGGGAGGAAATGGATTGGTTTTCCTATGCTGGAGTTAAAAACAGGTCACATTTGGGTTTGTTATTTTTTTTAATATCCCAAATAAAAATCCTAAGCAGTCTGAGACAGAGAACTGTGAATTTTATCTTGCCAAAGAACTTAAATAAGTCTGAGTGAATTACAGTGAAAATTAAATTGTTCCTTTAGGTTTAGGAGCTGCTCTCCAAGATGTTTACTGTGTCTGGTCGGGAAGGTCAGGTTAGAACAATGCTGCTCTTGAAGTTTGCTCTCAGCTGCATGTCCTGAGTTTCCTCTTAACCAGCTCCATAAGAGTGCAGATTTTCAAGTAATCATTTTTTCAGCCTCACAGATGAAATTCAGGGGGCGATTCGAGGTGATGTTGGGCAAACAGGCAGCAAAAACCCTGTTGGAGGTTTGGTTTAATTGCCAAACGTCTCGATGGCTGCTCTGCGGGTTTGTGAATGGAGCAGCATCTGGAGGTGTGCAGGAACAAGAGGCTCTTATTCCTTCAGAGGGAGGACGAAGTGGAAAATAAGGGGGTGTCGTTGCTTGGGACACGGGATTTCGGAGCCCTTAATGGCAAGGCTGCCCTGACCTTTCCCTGAGATCGTTTTGGGCCTGGATTGTGGGACAGGGTAACTCAGAACTGCTCTTTGCCGCGAGCCTGGGGCGCAGTGCCAGCTTTTCATGTGGTGGGATGCGGTTCATTGATGAGTTTGGGGTTCTTCCAGATCATCTCCAAACCCACCGAGCCGGCGCGGCAGCACGAGAGCCACCCCGAGGAGACGGAGGAGGAGCTGCGGGAGCACCAGGCGCTGCTGGAGGAGCCCTACGGCGAGCGGGCCGCGGGCCAGAAGGAGCCCCCGGGGCTGGCCAGCGTGGTGCAGGTCAAGCAGGAGCCCATCGAGAGCGACGAGGAGGAGGCAGAGCCGCAGCAGGAGCTGGAGTCCGGGCAGAGGCAGGCGGAGCAGGAGCTGCTCTTCCGCCAGGTGAGCTCGAGGAGCACCAGGTCTGGCACTTGGCTTGTTGTAGAACGGGCATTTGGGCTTGGAAGTTGCCTTGCTGCTCCGAGGGGGAGACTCCGAGGGGAACCAGCTCCCGAGGGCTGGCCGGTTACAGGAACCCGGTGTAAAATCAGCTGATTCCTTCCCTGCAGTCACCTGCCAGCGGATAAACTACAGGGAGGAGAGTCTGGCTCACCTGCACAAAACACAGTCGTGTTTACTGAGCCACTGAGACACTTCCATGGCCGTTTCTTTGGGAAGATAAAGTGTATCCTAACATTTCTGAGCCACCAGCAGGAGACTCTATTTTGGTTTAATGATTTAAAACCGATTTCTCCAGAGATAGGCTGCATGTAAGGGAACATGGAACAAGTGGAGGGTGTTCCTGCTTCGGAATTGGAGATGGAGCCTCCAGCCAGGCTCACTTTTGAGGGAAAGCACCTGAGGCTTGTGGATTGCAGGTGATAAATCCAAAAACAAGGGAGCACAGTGTAATGGAGCTGATCCATGTCCTCCAGGAATGTCATTGGGATGTTGCTTAGGAGGTACATTTGCCCAGGAGAGCTGTGGCCACCCTCGTCCCTGGAAGTGTCCAAGGCCAGGCTGGATGGAGCTTGGAGCAACCTGGAATAGGGGAAGGTGTCCCTGCCCATGGCAGGGGTGAGCTTTAAGGCCCAAACCATCCTGGGATTCTCTAATTCTGTGTTGCTGATGATGGACCATCATCAGAGGTACTGTTCCTCTGAAAATGCAGCCTTCTCCACCTTAATCCTGAATCCATGGTCACACCTCAGCAGTCTTTAAAACAGTACCTCCTTTGCAACTGCTTTGCCTCAAAGCAGGAGGGAATAAATAGAGGCAGTAGGGTGGAACAGCCATCCCTTCTGACCGGGAGCCTGTCCAGCTGCATAGAGAACCAGCTCAGTTAAGAGCTCCCTCTCCATCCTGGGATCCCGTTGATTTGGATTCATTCCATTGCCTGGAATGTTTCACTGCTAAATGCCCCAGTGCAGTGGGGGTGGGAGCACAGGGGGAGGAAGATGAGGGAGTTGTGGGGGAGGAAGGAGCTGCCCCTGCCAGTGACCCTGTCAGTGTGTACCAGGCTCAGGGCTGGGCTTCCATGTGCTGTGCCTGCCTGACTTGGCTCTAGACATGTCACACTTTCCTTTGCCGCATGCGAGGGAAAGGAGTCCAAGCACGAGAGCCTTCAAAAACCCTTTTGGGAAAGCCCTTTCAGCAGCTGCTTACTTCTCTTGCCCACAGCAAGCCCTGCTCCTGGAGCAGCAGCGGATTCACCAGCTGAGAAACTACCAGGCGTCGCTGGAGGCGGCTGGCATGCCTGTGTCCTTCGGGGGACACCGGCCCCTGTCCCGGGCACAGTCCTCCCCTGCCTCGGCCACCTTCCCCATGTCCGTGCAGGAGCCACCCACTAAGCCAAGGTTCACAACAGGTGAGCTTTTTGGGGGCTGGGAAGGGGGGCTGTGGTGACTGGGTTGTTCTACGTTGAGCAGTTCTGCAAGGAATGGCTTTAGGATGAAAGTAGGGTTAGGTGGGATATCGGAAGGAAATCCTTCCCTGTGAAGGTGATAAGGTCACCCAGAACAACTGTGGCAGCCCCATGCCTGGAAGCGTCCAAGGCCAGGTTGGACAGGACTTGGAGCACCCTGGGATAGTGAAAGGTGTCCCTGCCCTGCCCACGGGATGAGCTTTAAGGTCTTTTCCAACCCAAACCATTCCATGGTGATGATTCTGTGATTTTCTTCCCTGTCCTTGCAAATCCGTAAGCATGGGCTCTGCATCTCCTCCCCATTTGGGTACTCCAGAGCATCCTGCCTTCCTCAAGGAGCAGACTGAGTGATCCCTGTCGTCCTGCTTGTCCCTTCCCCAGATCAAAACCACGCTGCACACACCAGCAGCAGCACGGCCCTGGAGCTGTGTGTCTCCAGGCAGACGGAGCCAGTCCCAGGCTGTGACAGCTGATGGAGAGGCGAGGCAGGCAGAGCCAGCGCTCCTGAAGGACCGAGTGCCAAATGCAGTGCTGGCTCTGCTTCCTCCACCTTCTCCAGTCCCTCCATAATCTCCTGCCATCAGTTATCCGCTCCAGGCTCCCTGCCAGCCTCCCCTCCTCCTGTCGCTGTGCCTACAGGTTGGGAAAAACGGGGTGAGCTGGTGATTTCAACTTGTCTCGAGGAGACAAAGAGACCAAAGAGTGTTTGCTTACCTGTGAAGGAAAATGATGAATACAATCCTGTGTTTGTCTGGTGGGAAGCACAAGTGCAAAATATGTGTGGATCCCCATCCCTGGAAGTGTTCCCAGCCAGGATGGAGCAGCCTGGGGTAGTGGAAGGTGTCCCTGCCCATGGCAGGGGTAGAACAAGATGAGCTTTAAGATCCCTCCCAACCCAAACCATCCTGGGATTCTGTGATCTCTCCACCAAGATTAAAAGCAAAAAACTGAATTGTTCTTCCTGTGTCCTGACAGCCAACTTTTCTCCTCCAAAATCCTTTCTGCCTCTTCAGTGCCCTTGGCAACAGCTGGAAGCTGATTTTCCGTGCAACCCCTCAAGCCCTGTGCTGGGTGATGAGGACTGATTTAAAAGTACGCCTTCTTCCCCAAATGTCAGGCTTTACTTTGTGAATGAGCAGTTTGCAACGTGATGTGTTCCTTGGGAAAAGGGGGGGGAAAAAAAATCCACAACGCCCAAAATAAGAGCAACTCATGATGTTATTTCTCTTTCACTTCTGCTTTTATTCCATTTTTAACCTACACTTCTTGCATCACTCAGCTCAGTGCTGTGAATCGGGTTTATTTTCAGGCCCTGGTGGTGTAGTAATAGTGGCATGTTCAGTGTTCCTCAGCTCCTGGCTGCAGGCAGGGTGGGAAGCGTGTGCTTTCAGCTCTGGCAAAACTCAGGAAACAGCTCAAGTTTTGCAAATCATCCCTTTAAAGTCCCTATTTGTTGTTAAAGTTGAACCCTAGAATTTCAGCAGAACTGCATTTCTAGCACAGTCAGTTCTGGCCATATTAAAAGATTTTGGCTTTTGCAGAGGATGCAAGGAAAAGTCCCCTGGCTCAGGGTCAGAGCAAATGAAACTTGAGCTTCTAATACACTTAACCCCAAAAGTTGTGGCTTTAAAGACAAGGAAGCCTGGCCCTGCTTGAAGGGATTATTCATTCCTTCTTTTTCTTTCCTCCTCCTCCTTCACCGGTATTGAAGCTGCCCAATCAATCACGTGCAAGACTCTGAACATACAAAAAATAGCATTTCCTACCAGAGGATCTATGTTTGATTCAGATCTGTGCCTCTGAATTTCATTCAAAATTGCAGGCGGCAGTACGAGTGCAGATTTGAGAGCTGTGCTGCTTGGAAAAGATGCTGTTCCAGTATCAGGATTTATTTTCCTTGGAGGCAGGGTTTGAAAAACTAAAGAAGTGGCTGAAATATCACACTGCTTTTACCCAGCACTGCACAGAGTGATGAAGTGCAGAATGTTTCGGGTAGTTCACCTGTAAAACACCATTTTCACAGCATTTATCCAGGTTAAGATTCCAAGGGCTTGACCTTTTTTTCCCCTTCCATCTCTGCATTTATGCTGGGTGAATGGAGAAGGAAAAACACAATAAAATCAGGCATTCACTGTCACTAATTAAGGTGCAAAGCATATAGGTAAGACCTCTGTACTAGTCCTAAAACTAGTCCTAGGTCTGGTTTAATTAATGTGCATAGGAGAAGCAGGGAGAAAAAGCCCACAGCCCTGAGCATGGAAGCAGGAGAAAGGGGAGGAAAGGCATTTCAGCTGAGTTAAATTGCCTCATGTTTTGTTGGAGTTGTCCATGGTGGCGTGTCGGAGATTGTGTTTCTGGAGGTGGATACTAAAGCTTAATCACTGGGATTGAGCTATTCTTTGGAAGGCAGGAAATTAAAGTCTTGGGTGTTTTTCAAAAGCAAGCAGTGCTGAAGTGCATCAGGCTTCTTTTTCCTGAGGAAAATCCATCTGCCTGATAAGTGGCTGCTTTGGAGACTGATCCTAAGGCAAAGGAATGAGGGTTGGAATTGGTGTGATGGTTTGGTGAGAGGGCTGCAAGAAGCAAACTTTATTGAATGGCCCTAATTAAGCCAACCATGATCACTCTGGATGTGAATGAGGTGGCCTGAATCCAGGCCCTTAAGAGATCAGTCATTGTCCAACAGACAAAGGAATTGTTCCTCCCTTTCATGTTTGGGATATTATATAGAAGTAATACAGGAAGCTGATGCTCCCCCTGGACTGAGTTAGCTCCAGACAGCTGGAAGTTAGCTCCAGTTCAGCTGGAAGGGGCTGGTGTATATTTTATTTTCCTGTCTCTCTCAGTGACCAACACCTGAGACTTCAAAGTTCTGGGGGGGGAAAGAGCCACATACTGCAGCTCTCAAACATGATGTCCATTACTCCACATCAAAGTGAAAGCCGTGCCCTTCCTGGATCCTTCCAGCAATCAGTTTGATGTCCCAAAGCATGACATTTAATTTTCCTTCCTCCCAGAAAGCCGGTCCTTGAACTTGCCCTCTCTAGCTCGAGCAGCCCCCGTGACTTTAATGAATACTCGTGCCTGCCCTGTTCTACACACTTGAATAAGGATCCTCAGGTTAGGCCGTTAATTTGCATAGCTCCAATTATCCAGTCTCTGATCTCCTGCAAAAATGGGTCCACAAATTATTCTGATGTTCTGCATTAAAGGGTTTTTCCTCTCTGATGAAGGCATTTATTCTCTCCTGTGCAGAGCAATATAATTATCTGAACCTCAGATCATATGTTTGTTCTGCCAAGAAAAGCCAGTTGGTTTTGCTTTAGTGCTGACCTTTAAAAGTGATTGTTCTTATGTCTGAAAGGAGTCTTGCTTCCAGCACCACTTCAATTAACTTGTAACAGCCAGTGTAGTTTTGTATTTTGAGCTGAAATTGCCGAGCTTCCCTTTGTGTGTGTGTGTGAGTGAGTGTGTGTGTGAGTGCAGCTGTGTCCCCAGCCACAGGAAGGAGCTGGGAACAGCTCCCCTTTCCACTGGGCTGGTTTCTAGGAAAGAGAAATGATGAGTGATCGCAGCACAGAACTTCCCTGAGACACTGCTGTTACCTATGAACCCTTGGGAAAGGAGAAACCATTGAACCAAGTTCTGGGAACACCAGGTTTGGGGTGGGATAGATTCCTTGCGTGGTTTGGGTTGGAAGGGGCCTTGAAGATGATCCAGTTCCATGGGCAGGGACACCTCACAGTATCCCAAGCTGTCCACAGTCACAATATCTCCAAGCCCTGTCCAGCCTGACCTCAGACACTTCCAGGGGTGGGACGGCCAGGGCTTCACCACCCTCCCAGGGAAGATTTTCTTCCATGAATCCAATCTGAATTTCTTTTAGTTTAAGACCTTGCACTAGTTCAGTTAAACTCAGACTGGGGTGAAAACTTCTCCTCAGGTGAATTCTGAGCTTGCCTTCTCAGCAGCTCCTGGTGGTGTTTGATGCTCTGAATCAAACACGGGCAGCCTTGAGAGAGCTTTTTAGCACAAGCTCCTCCAGGTGAACTCCGGCTGACCCGAGGGCAGCCAGTTACCAGGGCTCTGTTCTCTCCTTGGAACCCGGCGTGGTTTGGCTTTTGGGGGGTGTTTTTTCCCTCTGCACTCACCTACAGCAGAGCGAGGAGCTGCCAGACACCTCCCCTGAGGCCGCAGAGTGCCGGGGCCAGAGCAGGCAGCCAAGATTCCTGGGGGCACAACGTGCCCGCACCCAGCCAGGAGGTGGGACTGCAGCTGCAGCCAGGCCTGGGAACGTGCAGGGGCACAGCCTCAGCTCCAGCTGCTCTCAGGGTTCCCTCGGAGCTCCCAGATCGCGCTGTGTGTCCGTGCTTGAGCTGGGAGCGCGGCTCCGGCTGCGCGTGCCGCGGCCCAGGTGCGCTCACCCAGGATTTCCCTGGAACGCTGGCAGCTGGGATGCACAGCCTTGGGCATGGGAGCTGGGACTGGCTCCTGCCACTGCTGCCTTCAGAGGCTTTGGATTCTCATCAGGACCCTTGCATTCCACAGAAATGGTGGAAAACCTTGGAGTGGAGCAGACCTGAAAGATTATCTGGTTTTAAATCTCTGCTGTGGGCAGAGACACCTTCCTCTGTCCCAGGGTGCTCCAGCCTGGCCTTGGACACTTCCAGGGATGCAGGGGCAGCCACAGCTTCCCTGGGCAACCTCTGCCAGGGCCTCCCCACCCTCACAGGGAAGAACGTCTTCCCAAGATCCCATCTCTCCCTGCCCTCGGGCAGTGGAAGCCATTTCCTGTGTTCTGTCCCTCCATCTCTTGTCCCAAGTCCCTCTCCAGCTCTCCTGGAGCCCCTTTAGCCCCTGGAAGGTGCCCTGAGGTCTCCCTGGAGTCTTCTCTTCTCCAGGTGGGCACCCCCAACTTTCCCAGCAGAGGGGCTCCAGCCCTTGGACCAACTTGAATACAGATACTTCCTGCAAGAAACCTTTTTCTTGGGGAGCAAAACCCAAACCAACCACTTTTTTTCTGTTTTCTGGAGCTTCTGGCTGAGGGAAAAATGGATTTAAACATTCGACTTCGTGTCTTTTGCTCAAGAGAAACAATTAAAGGTCTCCTGTCACTGGGGAGGACCTCCCTGTTTTCCTCTGGTTGGAAATACTGGCAATGGCTGTATTACTGGCTATGGAATTCTAAATTTCCCTTCCAAAATCGTACCCAGGCAACTCTGGAGCTTGAATCAAAGCCTCTTTCTCTGCTCTCATGCCATAAATCCCTGGGAGTGCAGGGGGATTTCGCTGCCCGAGACCCTCACGGCTGAACACTTCCATGCCCAATAACGATGCCCATATTTAATGACCTTAAATAGCAATTAGCCACAGTGCAAGGACTTCAGCACCAGCTGCTTTGTGAAACACCTCGCCAGCAAGGACTTGGTCCTTCTGGGTTTTGATCCCAAGCCCTGGAGGGGTTTTGGCAGCCAGGGGAAAATCCCCAGACCCCAGATCCCGTTCCTGTGCCGGCACCTCTGTGCTCACACAGGTGTCACCTCCCCCTGGCATTTAATTTCACATCTTAGTACTGATTTAATTATTTAAGCATTTAATTTCACATCTTGCTTCTGATTTCCTTCTCACCTCCCTTGAGGAATTCCGTGGGAAGGGGTGAATGCAGGTTTGGGTTTTCAGTTCTCTGCGGCTCCCGGTCGAACACAAAACTTTGGCCTAGAACCATTGACTGCAAAGAGCAAAATGTGCTTTTTTTCCCCCCCCCTGTAGCTGGCAAATTTTTGGTGCTTTTTTTTAACCCGAGAGCAATTTTGTCCCCTGTGCCACAGGCCTCGTGTATGACACGTTGATGCTGAAGCACCAGTGCACCTGTGGAAACACCAACAGCCACCCCGAGCACGCGGGCAGGATCCAGAGCATCTGGTCCAGGCTCCAGGAGACGGGGCTGCGGGGCAAGTGTGAGGTGAGGGAAACACCAGAAAAGGCCACGTTATTGTCTTTGTCATTATTGTTTTTATTATTTTTTATTTATTATTATATCACTATTGTTACTATTTTATTCTTAATTTATTAATATTATTATTGTTGTTATTTGTATTATTATTATTATTATTTGTATTTGTATTTGTATTATTTGTATTACTGGCATTATCAGTATCATTGATATTATTGGTATTATTGGCATTATTGGTATCATTGGTATTACTGGTATTGGTATTATTGCTGTTGGTATTGGTATGCCAAAGAAAAGAGCAAGATTTGATGCAACACTCTCATTTGTTATCCTTCCAATTATCCCAGCAGAAACTGGGGAGCGACAGCTTTTTTGTGATTTAATAACTTTCTTTATGCTCTTTAATAAGTGATGGTCAAGCCATGCTGTAAAAGGAGTGGGGGTAGGAGGATGGCTCTGAGCACCATTTAACCACAAGAGGTTAAATTAGATTTATTTGATGTATTTTCAGAGCAAGCAAATGGAGAGAAAAGCTTAGCTATTAATCAGAAAGAATGGAGGTTAATAATAAAAATTAACGACTAGTTATTAGTTCCAACTAGCAGCAATGGTGACAAATGGGGGTGTAAGTGTGTGTTCATCAATTCTTTGAGCACCTGAGGGGGCTGAATCCCAGAGCATGAATATTCCAGCCGTGTCGAGGTCTGGCTGGGGATGTCCTGAGCCACCAGATAAGACATCCACGTGGTGGCAGCATTGCCATTGCCTGAATATCCCTGGCCTGGCCTCATGGAGCCCTTCCGGGCCTGTCTCTCTCTGGGGGTACCCATTTAATCGAATTTTGGGTTTATTTGGGACCAAATAAACCTCCTGGCTAATTGCCTGGCCTCCTCAATGGGTGTTGCAGATGCTTTCTAACGTATCAGTTCGTCACTGTAAGATCCCAGGCAATATTATTGGCCCTAATTTCCTGTCAATTTCCTTAAGGAAAATTTATTTTCCTTAATTTCTATGCTTACCTTGGTATTTTTGGTTGCTCTCACGACAGGAGCTGTGGTTGATCTTCACCTGCTTTCCGGCTGTGTTTCCCTCCTGACCACCAATGACTTTCAGCCTCACCAGACTCTTGGTTTTTTTCCAAAAATGCTAAATTTCTGCCTTAATTCCCTGCTGGCTTTCTTCAAGCTCTGCCCTACCATTTCAGGATGCACTCCCTTATCCCTCTGGTCACCTTTCCTTCATCCCCACCACCTTCCAGCACCTGTCTTAGAGTTCCCTTCTTTGTCTTGAACGGATCTGAAGATGACTTTCTGTGCCGAGCAAATAAATGTCGCGAGTGAGAGATCAACCCAAAACGTGAATTTTTCCACCTCAGGACCCATTTGAGTGTTTGTCTGTCTTGACAGATTGTTGAGGAAACAGAAAAGACATTTAAGCAGTTCACCAGTGATTTCACCATGCTTTTCCTTCCCCTTTCAGTGTATCCGTGGCAGAAAGGCGACACTGGAGGAGCTGCAGACGGTTCACTCGGAAGCCCACACGCTGCTCTACGGCACAAACCCTCTGAACAGGCAGAAACTGGACAGCAAGAAGCTTTTAGGTATTCTTCCCTGGGGGGAAATTCCCCTTCCTGACCCCTGGGTGAGATGCTGGGGCTCCCTTCATCCTTAGCCCTGTGCAGCTAGCTCCCAAGAGGACTGCTCCCAGCTCCATGCACAAGATCCATCTCCCTCCCTTCAGGCAGATCCCTAAACCCTATACAGCTTAAACCTCCTTTCTTTGATGTCTTCAGAACCTAAAAGGATGTTTTCCTGAGGAGGAAAGATAGTTCAGGCAGCTTGTTTCATCCTTGGGCAGTCTGTGTGTTAGAGAGTTATCCATGGCTAGGGAAGGAACTGGAACACCCTCCCGAGGATTTGGATCTGCAGCCCCCAACCAGCTGCACAGGCATCAACAAACCCCTGTCAGGTTTGTATGGATAGTTAGCAAGAGAGATGCAGGGGCCTCTCAATTTGTTAAATCTGGAGTGGGATTGTTTATCCCTTTCACTGGAGACCAAATCTTCCTGAAACAAGGCCGTGTCTGTTGTAAAATACAGACAAAAATAGCAAAAAAATTATATTTTCCCAGCAGAAATTCAAAGGGATGGATGTTCAGATAACCAACCGTCCAAAGCAATGAAACAACATGGATTTTAGCACCTCCATGGAGTCATCATCAGCTCCCTTTACTTCCTGCCTTTTTGCCAGCAGCAGGCTGGAGGGGCAATTTGGCAAGTTCTCAAGTGGCGATCAGCAAAAAGAAAAACAAACAAACAAACAAACAAAAACCAAAAGAAAACCCCAACGAACCGTTCTGGAACCTAGACAATGAGAAAGTTTATTTTGGGATTAGCCTGACTTTGGATGATGTAAAAAGAGGCTTAAACTCCATGGCCATGGTGACGTAGTGGTCACAGCAAAGGAGCTGGGAAGATTTTGCTCGGTGTGTCCATGAGCTCCCAGAGAGGGAAGCCATTAGCCAGGAGTTAAACATGCAATTAGCACAATATTTATAGCTCACTTCCCACCTCTTCAAAGCCAGAGAACCCCAAAGCAGACACCTCCAGCTGAATGATAGCTCCATTAGGATGTAAACTTTCAGGAATTTATGATGTCATATGCTTGGGAGTGGAAGACTCCATAAATCTTTCCTTGGAGATCTGAGAAGATTCTCTTGGAATACTTTTCCACTCCCTCCTTGGCTCTGGGCACGATCTGGCTCACCAGTTCCACAGTTTGGAACAATATGGTTTATTTGGACAGCATTTTTGGGGGGTCACCCAAATTGCTGAACCATTCCTGATGGTTTCTGTAGAAAACCCGTGGGGGAAGCAACCCTTGCTCTGCCTCTGCTCCTGTAGTTCTGTGTTCATGGCTTTAATTGCTCCTTTTAAAGTTTTTTAGATATCAAGTTTAATCCTATAGAGAAGAGAAAGTCTAGCACCTGAGGGCTTTCCAGAGCATTCCCTCTTTGGATACACTTGCAGAAAAGCCCTGGAGCTGCGGGAGGTCAGGTCCCCAAGGGTCTCCAGGACAAGGGGATGTCCAGCAGCTCTTAACTGGGCTTAGACCTGGTTTCCTAAGCCCACTTGGCACCATTTTAGCCTGGAGATGCTGACAGTGGCACTTTCTGCCAGCCCACATGACCTCCTCTCCTGATGGCTTCCACAGGGCAGGACCTGAGCCAGGCTATGAGGGAAAAGCTCCATGTGGAGAGGGGAGCAGGCCTGTAAAAACCCTTCCTTCAGCCATCCTCTCCCATTGGGGGTTTCAAAGGCTTTTAAATGTACAAACCAGCTTCATGGGGTTCTTTAAAACACGTTAGAGGGTGGGTCTAGGGCAGGTTTGAAGGCTGAGGGCGAAGCTTTGTGTGAGGTTTAGGCATGCAAATGGGAGTTTGTTAGGGCTGGGTGTCTTGGCAGGTGTCTGATGACTCGTGTAAGCTGTTCGCCTTTGATACCTCTGTGAGGAAGGAAAAAGCCTCAGAAACCTCAGCCTGAAAGGGAAAAGGCTTTTCAGGACACAGGATGTTTCTTGTTAAGCTTCTGCAAATGAGAAGGGGGATGTGCCTTCATGGAATCACAGAATCCCAGAACGGTTTGGGTGGGAAAGGACCTTAAAGCTCATCTCATCCCGCTGCCTGCCATGGGCAGGGACACCTTCCACTAGCCCAGGATGCTCCAAGCCCCATCCTTGGACAACTCCAGGGATCCAGGGGCAGCCACAGCTTCTCTGGGCACCCTGTGCCAGGGCCTCCCTACCCTCACAGGGAACAATTCCTTCCCAATATCCCATCTGTCCCTGCCCTCTTTTAGTTTAAAGCCATTCCCCCGTGTTCTGTCAAGGATACAGAATACAAACCCACCTCTCCCTGGACAGTGGAAATACTTGGAACCTGTTGGACAAGTTGAAAATTAGGCAAATAAGGCTGCTTTTAATTTGTGGGGAGCAGCCATAAATTGTTGTCAAGAAGATAAATATGGAAATAATGGGTGGATTAGCAGTGAGAGATATGACAGGAGGTCTGAGGCAGGATGATCTAAGGACTTCCATGTGGATCTAATCAAAGAGGGCATCTCACTTGGAGCTCAGATGAGTCCAGATGTATGAACTCCTCTTTCAGTGGCAGAATCCCGAAGGGTGTGGGTGGGAATGGACCTTGAAGCCCATCCCATTGCACCCCCTGCTGTGGCCAGGAACACCTTCCACCAGACCAGCTTGCTCAGGCCCCCCCTGGAATTCTGAATGGGGGTTAATTTGCTCACACACAAGCCCAGAAAGCGATGTTACATTTCCCACAGTTCCAAAATTAGCCCTGCAGATGGTTTTCTCCATTTTTCTCAAATTTTCCTTGTTGGCTTTGCTATTTCAGTCAAAACACATGGTTTTTCTTTGCTTGCCACTGTTTTTTTTTTTCTGTTTTCCTCTTTTATGAAGCCCATACTCTCCAAAGTCATCTAGGAACTACAGATGAGTGATAATTGGGGTGTTTTTATGATCTCCTGTCCTCCCTCAGTGGGAAGGGGTTAAAGTGCTCATCTGAGAAGACATGCTGAGTGATTGTTGGTGGCATCTTCCTCATGTATACTTTCAAAACATCAGACAGCACCTAAACCTTGCCTAAGAACAATTTATACAATTTATACACAGCTTTTGCAGGAGCCCAAGTGTGCACATTGCGTGTGTGTGTGTGTGTGTGTGTGTGTGTGTGTGTGTGTGTGTGTGTGTTGTAACAGGGCTGGCTGAAAATAAGAAGAAAACCCCCAGTCTGTGTTTCTGTGCTCAGAAAGATTGCAGAATTGCCCTAAAATTGGCCCCAGAATCTGGTGACCTCTGACTTTTTGACTCATGGAGTGCATTTCTTGTCCCCCCTACAGGTTCCCTAACGTCAATGTTTGTCAGGCTGCCTTGCGGTGGTGTCGGGGTGAGTAACTCCCTTTAATGTGTAAATAATGTCCTGTTTGTTCTCTCCTGGTCCTCTCAGTCCCAAAAATTGCTGCTTTGCATTCCATGGGGCGGGTAATTGCAGCCAGATGCTGCCCAGGGGCTGCCTGGGGCGCAGGGTGCCTCGGCCTCACGTGCCTTTCTTCAAAAGCAGCGCGAGGATTTCGAGGCTGTTCCGGAGAGCCCAGGAGTGTGGGGCACTCAGAGGAGGAAAAACCTCCTTTCCCAGGCAGGGATGTTTCATGGTGAAGGGGTTGCTGCGTTTGGAAGCAGCCCTTGCATCCCAAAGTGCTTTTTTTCCTCCGTGGAAAGCAGGACGTACTCATGCTGTGGAGCTGTTCCGTCCTCAGCTTCGGGGCTCTGGAGCTGCCTGCCTCCCACAGCAGGTGGAAATGTGGCCACAAAATAGGGCAGTTATTTGGGAATGTACATATTCCCGTGAATAACAAGTTTGCTGCAATCGCTGCCCTGGAGTGAAACAGCATTTGGCATCTTTTACTCTCTAGCTCCAGGATAATCCACGTGGATTCTCCAGGAGGTGACTAAGATACCCCTCCATCCCTCATGGAAAAGCTGAGTGTTACTTTTCAGCTGTCAAATTTCCATATCATCGGGCTTTTTGCTGTTGTTTGTTCTTATAAAGCCAAAAAGAACCCAAACCCCAAATACCTTGTTTTGAAGGTTTTCTTGTTTTCTTTTGAAGCCTGAAACCTTAAAAGTTTCCCTTTCAAGTCAGACTTTCTGCTCCAGCGTTTCTGTGGAGGGTGACAGGACAGAAAATCGTGGAGAACAGGAAGGGGAAAAGAATGAGAAGAGACAATAAAAGGCATTGTGTTTGAAAATTCACAGTGGTAGTTCTGCTGCATAATTGTAGCTCATGAGGTTGAATTTTCAAGGTCTGGATTCTGTTATGGAAATGAAACAAAATTGTTTTCTTCCTGAGTCTTTGCAAAATCGCTGCTTTGAAAATTATCCCGTCAGAAAAAAAAAAAAAAAAGAGAATAATCGTCGTTTATTCGTACCGCCTCTCATGGAGATATTTTATTTTGTATTGTAAATATGCTGCAGTCGCCTAATTCATGGCAAATTTTTGGCCAGAGCTTAAAAGGTTTGGATTTACTCTGCCCTGCAGTCAGGCATGCCATTCAAAGCAAAAAAAATTATCATTTGCAAATGAAGACTGAATGGTAACAAGTAGAGACAGTGTCTGAGCCCAGCACGGGCCCAGAAGTCTTGCATTAAATCCCAAATCAGGGCAGGAAACGCCTCAGCGCTGGTATTCCTGATATGCTCCCAATAAAGATGGTGCTTGCTGCTTGGTTATCTCCACAGACCCTTAATAGTGAATATTTGCTGCCTCTGGTGCAGGGTTTTAGCAATCCTATCAGCAAAACCTGTGCCAGGGCCGCCCCACCCTCACAGGGAAGAATTCCTTCCCAATATCCCACCTCACCCTGCCCTCTCTCAGCAGGAAGCCATTCCCCATTGTTTGCTAAATATTTTTCAGAGGGCAAACATGATGTCATAAAGTCAAAAGGAAAGGAAAAAAAATTTGACAAATCAGTAGAATAATGTGGGACGGGTCCTCCTTTGGATTTATACTGGAGCAGGGTAAAGTGGAGTGATGGTTGATGGTTGGAATTCAGGAGCTTAGGCTGTTGTGTGAAATTATGGGCTGGAAAGCTTGGAAACCAAGGGTCTTTTCCTGCAAGCAATCAAGTGTGTCTCCCTTCGGGGATGTTGTGTAGCTGAAAAGGAAGGATGGGTCTGGAGGGGGTGCAGGCAGTTTTGGGGGGAGAAGCCCCTGGAGAGCTGTTCTGCCTCAGGATAGAGGATGGAGCTTGGGCAGCCCTGAGTTCTCCTCAACAATGAGCGAGACAAGGACAGGCAAGAGAGTTAATCACAGAATATCCAGAGTTGAAAGCACCCACAGGGGTCATTGACCCAACCCCTGGCCCAGCAGACACCCCAGCAGTCCCACCCTGTGCATCCCTCGGAGCGTTCTCCAAATGCTCCTGGAGCTTTTGGAGTGAAGCAGCAGGAAAACAGTTCAGAGCAACTGTTTGCTCACATCTCATATTGCTAGATGAGATGTGAGGTAACACCTTTCAGACTCTCCCTTTAAATTAAAAACTCAGTCTCAGTGACTTTGAAATCAAGGAGAAAAAGGGTAAATTTGTTCCAAGGTGCTTGGAAATCCTTTTTCCTCATTGGTTCATCCCAAGAAGCCTTCCCATGGCTGACAAGCCTCTTCCCTTCTGCAGCCCTCTGGTCCTAGCAGGAGAGGAAGAAAGAAAGCACAGAAGCACTGAAATCGACAGATGTCAGCTCTGAGTGAAGCATCACTCATTTACTTCTGCTGATCACTTGGGAATTTTGCTCAGCTTCAGTCCTCCACAGCTCACACCCCTTTTTCAACATCCCACTTCCACACACCACAGCCTTCCCTAATCCAGGATAATTAGAAGAAGGTTTTGGGAGAAAGGAGTTTAAGCTCCGAAAATCTGCAAGACCATCCCAGCACACTTGCATCCAGGTTCTTCAAAGCACTCAAAGGAGGCTTGACTTTAGGATACCTGATAAATTTGTTTTCTTTCCTGTGTAGTGTTTTGCTGCCCACATTCGAAAAATATCTGAAGATCTGCATTGTTTTTCTGCACGTGTTCTAAAAACTCCAGAGGTGTTTGTGTTGTTGATCTTCTCCAGAGTAGGTGATTCTATTTTTGAGTGCAAGGGCTTTGATTAGAGCGTATCAACGATTTTAACTGTGCAAGGAAAGTAAGTTCTTGCAGAGCAGAGAGCATGGAAATGAGGAGGAACTAATTAGTGAGTCAGAGGAAGAGAATGTGAGGATTATTTAATTGAGAGCAGGAAGAGACACAGTGGGGTGTCTTCCTCTGCGAGGGAAGAGCAGAACTCCTTCACGTGGCAGGGTCTGGAGCTCTGGTACAACCTATGTCTACCTGTCCTGGTGCTTGATTTCTTACCTGTGTGGTTTTTCGGCTAAATTAAGTAGTAGAATAATAAAATCTTTCGTAAGATGCTCATTTAATTTTGAGATAGCTGCACATTAGTGGATAGGAAAGTTTACAGTGTGAGTAGGAGGAAATTACAGTGTGAGTAGGAGGAATTTACAGTGTGAGTAGGAGCCTCATCGTGGATATTAATAAAAAAACCCTTGAGTTTTCCTTAAAGGAAGGAAATAATTGTAAGGAAATTGTAATTTTTATTATAAGGAAGGAAAAACTCTTTGGGTTTCATTTTGGACATTCTTCCTGGAATGGTCCTGGCAGGAGCCTGATTTCTGCTGGGGCCTGAATGTGGCAGTGCTTGGCTCTGGCACTGAAGAACCCTGTCTGTTTTATGGGAAAAACTGGCCCCAACAGCCATCTGAGGGTCTCTTGGCCCCTTAGGAGACATGAATTTGGGTATTCTGTATTTCCATTTCCCTGGTGCCTCACAGGGAGTGCAGAGGGCCCATGGAAGGAGCCCTGAATTCGCTGTGTCCAGGCAGGAAGGGAAGCTCTTCCCTGCTGGTGTCCTGAAGTATTTTCTTCCAAAGACTAAGAAAAATGGGCTAGGTTTGCTGGGAGATGGGTTGGATATGCCCAGAGATGAGGCAGATACACTCGTGGGTGGCCACATCCAGTAACAGGAGGCCAAAGATGGACCCTCACAGAGCACCAGTGCACTGGTCAGTGGGGAGAAGCAGCTTGGCCTTCTTCCCACCTCCTTAGGGGCTTTTGGAGAGACCTGGTCAGGTCAGTCTCATCTTCTGCATGTGTGGAGTCCTGATCCAGGATTCCTGGAGCTGGCGTGTGTAACTCACACTCCATCCAGCTGCTATTCCCAGGTTACTGCCCAAACTTACAGGAGTCCAGAGGAGGCCTGAGGCCACGAACAGTCACTGCAGGGCTGTCCCACAATGCAGTGGCATTCCCCAGAGGCTTTTTGGTGTTCTCTAAGTGCTTTCCTAGTTTACTGTGGCTTCCAAAGCATCCTTGGGGTGGATGCTACCAGAAACCATCCACGATCGCAGAGCTGAAATCACTCCCAATTACGGCTTCAGCATGGCTGGGAAGGAGGTGGATCAGTCCCCTGTGGGGCCACTTGTGTCACTTGCTCAGTGAGCCAGGTACAATAAATGATCTCTTTCTTCCCATCTCTGCCTTTTGCCATTGTTTCCATAAATACACTCAGGGCAGTGTAATATGTGAAAAAGAGCTGGGGATCCTTCCCAGCGAGAATTGTCCCATTTCTCCGGTGACACGATCTGGAATAACAGCAACACAGGCATGCCTGCAGGGTGCCTGGCCTTGCCTGTGGCCTGTTTCCACATTTTCAGGGGGCAGATAGGGTGGTTCTGTCGAATGTTTAGCGTTGAAGCAAATCTGTATAGTCAGCACTGGCTGCTGAAGGTCTGCTGTGAGGGTGGGTGAGCTCGTGGTTCCCCAGGGAAGCTGCTGTCACTCCCGGGCAGTTGTCTTCCAAATGCCCAACACTAAACATCCCTCTTCATTGTGGATTCTTTTTATTTTAAAGAATCACTGAATTATTTCATAAACCTTCTTTATTTCATCTGGGATCAGCAGCAATTAAAGGGAAGTGCTGATTCCAAGGTCACAGAGTCACAGAACCACGGAATTGTTTGGCTTGGAAAGGACCTTAAAGACCATTTCAGTCCATCCCCTGCCATGGGCAGGGGCACCTTCCACTAGCCCATGTTGCTCCAGCCTGGCCTTGGACACTTCCAGGGATCCAGGGACAGCCACAGCTTCTCTGGACGCCCTGTGCCAGGGTCTTAACACCCTCACAGGGAACAATTCCCTCCTGATATCTGAAATAAGCCCCCTCCCTTTCAGTTTAAATCCATTTCCCTTGTCTTGTCACCCCGTGTGAGTGATGTCTTTATAAGACAGAGGTCTCTAGATTCCTGGCTGCCCTCCCTGCTCCTAACCTGGTTCCTGTGTGTCCCCATCAGGTCGACAGTGACACCATTTGGAACGAGGTGCACTCATCGGGCGCCGCTCGCCTGGCCGTGGGCTGTGTCATCGAGCTGGTGTTCAAAGTGGCCACAGGAGAGCTGAAGGTATGAAAACAGTCCTTGGCCGTGCTCTGTGCAGGGCTCTGCTCAGGGCTCTGCCACGCAGCAGCTCCAGGACCTTTTCCCCCTCCACAGTGAGGGAAAGCATCATCCACTGCTGTGACCTTGTGAGGAATCCATCAGGAGCAGCTCCAGAGTTCCCAAGCAGGATTAAGGCTTCTGGCTACAGCCCCTGCGTCCATCCTTATCCCTCTGACCTTTTCCTTTCCTCCTTTTTTGTGTGCAGAACGGATTTGCTGTTGTCCGGCCACCGGGTCACCACGCAGAGGAGAGCACACCCATGTGAGTATGGAGTTCATTGACCTCATCCAGGGCTCCTTTGATGGGGGATCCACAGCCGGAAATTCAAAGGAATTCTGTTGGGTTAGCGCTGTGGAATTTCTGTTTATTGCTAGATGAGATGTGAGGTGTTCAGAGCTCCCCAGATTCCCTGGAGCAGGGGAAGATCCTGCTTAAGTGCTTTTGGGGGGTGTTTTCTAGCAAGGATCAGCAGTGGGTTTGGGGAAGTGTGGGACATTCCCTGTTTCCCTGGAGCCTGCTGCTGGAATTCAGAACTTCCAGTGGAAGGTGTCCCTGCCCATGGAACAAGATGAGCTTCAAGGTCCCTCCCAACACAAGCCTTTCCATGTTTCCAGGGAGGAAAGAAGAGTGAGAGCAGGAGGAACTCCTTCCTCCTGTGTTCTGTCCGGGTGATGGATGCACTGGCGCCACGGGAAGCTGTAATTAACACCTCTCTTCTCCTCTTCTCTCCCCTCTCCAGGGGTTTCTGCTATTTTAACTCCGTGGCAATCGCAGCCAAGCTGCTCCAGCAAAGGCTCAACGTGAGCAAAATCCTCATTGTGGACTGGGTGAGTAAATGCTCCTTCTTTCCCTTTGGGAGAGCAGGTGGAAATTATTCTGGGTGAGTTTCTTCTTGCAAGAGCAAGCTCTGGAAGTCAGCGAAAGACTTCTTGCCTGCAGTCTGCAAGCCAAAATTTGGGGGTTTAATTGAATGAAAGTTTTCTAATCAGGGAAAAAATTCTTAAAGAGACCACGATTTTCAAATAAAAGGAAAGGGCCTCTTTGGGATTCTGCTGTGGCAATGTACAGATTTTTATTTTTAATAGATTTTATGTGGCTGGGAAGGCATTAGAGTGACTGGGTATCAGCCAAGAGTTTTGGTTCTGTTGCCACAAATCACCCACAGGTTAAACCCACCAGTTAAAATGCATGTATTTTGTCTTTTGGACCTACTGGATGGATGTTTTTTTTCCTCACTTCCCACCTGTTTTTCATATCAGGGAGGAGCATTTTGAATACCTGTCCTGTTTTTGTGGCTGTGTTTGTGCACCACACAGCAGCTCAGTAGGGGAGCTCTCATGGGTTGTGTTGTTTAACCTGGATCCAGCAGAGCTTTATTTGGGTCAGTGCTCCCCCCACAGAGTGACTAAAGATGCAGATGTGGGGCAGCAAATATCCCAGTGTCTCCATCCCCCAAGACTGGTGTGAATCCAGGTCTTTCCGTCCAGGTAAATGAGTCCTCAGTTTGACAGGCATTTGGGATTGTGTTTATCCCATGTGTTAAACAAGGAGTGTCATCTCACACTAGATGTGCAAAGCGGGTTATTCCCATTCCCCATGAACTGCTTCAGCCAGGCTGGAGAAAACAAAGCTCGACGGCAAAGAAAACCCCTCCAAATCCCAAACTGATGCCTTTAATCCATGTTTTTACTGAAGAATTAACCTCCCTGCTGTGGTCCCTGTCCCTGCAGGATGTCCACCACGGGAATGGTACTCAGCAGGCCTTCTACAACGATCCCAACGTCCTTTATATCTCACTACATCGCTACGACGATGGCAACTTCTTCCCAGGCAGCGGCGCTCCGGATGAGGTGAGCACATGGATCCCAGAATCCTGGCACTCAGAGGAGCTCCTGCCACCTTGTCAGAGCTCCTCTGGCTTTTGTGTTTCCAGCCAAGGACACGCCGGGTCCGTGTGATCCGACAGCCGTGGGCGCCGTGTCCCGGCCGGGGCTGGTGGCATGGCAGCAAATGAGTCACTGTAATTAAGCTCTCCAGCCCTTTTGGGACAACCTGTTCCAGAGGAACCCTCTGCCAGCTGTCCCAGCACTCCGTGTCCTGGTCAAGATTTCCCCTTTCTCGGCAGAAGTTGTTTCTTAGATGCAGAAGGAACAGATTGTCCATGGCTGCGCCACCCACGCTCGGTTTTCCTGGCACAGCCATGGAGCCCGTACGCCTCCCGCTCTCCACCTCTCCTCCACCTCTCCTTCTCCACCTCCCCTTCTCCAACTCCCCTTCTCCACCTCTCCTCCTCCACTTCTCCTTCTCCACCTCTCCTCCACCTCTCCTTCTCCACTTCTCCTTCTCTACCTCCCCTTCTTCACCTCCCCTTTTTTCTCCTGGCCCTGCCCAGGCATCACCACCACCAAGGCTGCACCTCCACCCCAGGTTTGTGGGATTTGAGGGCCGGTCACGGATGCTGCTGGAGCAGATCCCCCTTGCTGGTGGTGTCCTCAGAGCCTGCAGCAGGAGGGCTGGGCCAGTGGAGCTGAGAGCTGAGCTCTGGATGGATACATCCTTCCTTTCCCTCTGGGCTGGCAGGAAATATGGTCCTTCAAAGTGATTTAGCAAAGGGAAATTTTATGGAATACTTAGAGTGCTCCAAGACTGTCCAGGTGACATCTGGAAACTTCTTCCCCTGTAAATTTTACGTTTTCTGATGGAGAAAATGTCCGTGTTTCCATTTCAACCTCTAAAGAAACTTAGGTGTGACTCAGGTGACTGAGGTGATGTTGCTCCATCACCCTGTAGTGAATGAACAGCAGTCCTTTGTATCAGGCTTAATTCCTGCTTTTTAGCAATCTGTTTTGCAAAAAGAGTCATTTTTAGATGTGTCATTTTAGACCAAATGAAAGAAAGGATACAAAACAAGTTTGATTTAAGCCAACAATGGATAAATAACCCACTGTTATTTTCCCATCTGCGTAGATGAACACCCACCCCTGTGTTTTTCTAGCAAAAATATTTACACCAGTATGAGGAATTATGTGCAATAAAAGCCACGCAGTTTTATCCAGCTGTGCAACACATTAATTTTCACTTCTTAATTCTTTTTTTTTCATATGCAAAGACCTTCTTGGCAAAAAAAAAAAAAATATCTGGA